>UELX01002229.1:0-33147 GCA_900480035.1 Eupelmus urozonus
AAACTCTTGGCTATTAACAAAATTGTTTTCTAAACTTTCGGCTTTTCAAATTAATGATTAACTAAATTTTGAATTTTCTGAATTTTATCTATCTCTACCTGAAACTTTCTAAGTTTCGGGCAATACAAATTTTGACATTTTAAAATTTTTGTCTTTCTGAATTTTTGTAACTGTGCCCTTACACAATACCTACTTATGTTACCTTTCTTACGTTTTTTTCACAAATTTAAATACATGAATAATTTGTACTTTTGACAGTGTAAGTTAGCATATTTAACATAATATTTGTGTTCTTCTTTTAATTTACATTAAACACAATATTCTTTACTGTGTATTGAAAAGAGAAGTAGATGCGTGCGCGTTGAAAAGGTAGATAAGATAGATTCCAACATTTTATGTGGCTTACATCACAATAGTTCTAAACAAATATTTTTTAACCCAAAAAATGTATGCAAATTAGTTTTATGATGATTCAACTCCAAATATTTCCTTGAATTTCGTTCAAACAATAACAATTGTAATACAACACCTTTTAACTTAGAATCGCACAATATGAAAATTTGGACTTTATAAAATCAATAATCGAATCATCAAAAGAGTTAATTAATTCACATTTTTTCCAACTCGCCTCTCAACATAATTTTGTACACTCTAACAACAATATTAATTCGATTCACCCGATTGTATCCATCCGATAATTCACTCAACACCCACAAATAAAAGAAAATTCCCGCGTTATCCGCGACGGCTTTCAAATGTACGCACGAGTGCCGATTCGAAACTGATCGATGCACGCGCGACGCGGCGCAGCTGGAATGCCAAATTTCCGCATACTCATTTATACGATTTTGAAGTGTTAAAAAAAGGGTCGGCGTCTTTTCTTCTCTTACATTTTTTCTTCCTTCTGCGACGGCTATTATATTATATTTCCGGCGCTCTTTTTTCCCTCTTCTCGTCTCGCTGTGCCCAGGAAATAATGTATTTTTCTTGGAGTTTCTGATGCTCTTTGAAATAATCAAACGAGAGCTTATATAAAGTTCGATCGTGCGCACGGCCAAGGCGAGAGGCGTCGGCGTGAATTCAGAATTAGCTTGCCTTCTGACAGAACTTTTCGTTATTTATACTATTTTTTCTGTATATCTAGTAAGGGAAATTGGCTTCAAACACTGATATAATATTCGCATACCGGAAAACAGTTTTCATGTATGGTTTTATTACAATAAATATATAAATATCGAAAGGGACACATGACATGTCAGTACTTTACACAGAAACAAAATAAAGGCACAGTGAGCTTCCAAGCTTAAACAGATATTCCTAGACAAACGACAAACAAAAAGTTCCTCGGGCTGATTTTTGGTCGCTCTATAACATCTCCACGCTAACAGTTTTGTTTGAGAATCTGAAGGCCGCAGGCTAAGCGCTCATTCTACTGTTAACCCCGGAGGATGGGCTAGTCGAGTGTAAATAAATGCTGTATCCATTTTCTCGCGAATAAAGCTGATCGCTCGGTTATTGATGAAAGAATTAATTTAATTTAAAAATACTCCATCTAGATTTTTTGAAGCAATACTAAACAAAATTGTTCACACTTATCTTTTTAATTTATCAAAAATATATCAACATATATAACACGCTCGCTATATCACGACAAAGCCGAATGTCAAGGACCCTAGATTCACACTCTGCCTAAGATTCACCTTAACACCGTTATTCCTACCTCCTCTAACCGTATCCACTTATCCACATTGTCACAGCTCCGACAAAAAGAAGAAAAAAAGCAACACATTTCCCACGACATTTTTCCTCGTTTCTACGGATCTCGGCGACGTCTCCCATTGTGTCACGGAAACTCGACGATTCTCTCACCTCCCGCGAGCTAGAAATTTAATATCCTTTGACGAGAGAGCGGGCTCCTCCCCCCTCCTTACTCGGCACGTGCGCGTCTAATAAACTGGCCGCGCGCGCCACGAGGGGAGCAGAGTGTGTATACGTCGAAAGTCTCTCTGGCTGTATATGTACGACTTTTGCGAGCTTTTGAGAGTTTCGTTTATGAATTACGCGACGAGCCGTTGCAAAGTTGGATGCCGAGTGGTCGGAGAATGCGAGAGACACGTTTTGACGGTCGGCTAAAGGATGGTTGCTGGGAAGAGAGAGAGGGGGAGAGTTTGGGCTTTGCGTTTTTGCTTTGAGCTGGGCAAAGTGTGGAAATTTAAGTTTTAAGGTAGTTTCGAGTTAATGTTAATTAAAATTTGATTAAATTCGTTTAATGGATTTAATAGGTTGTTTAATTGAATGAAGTTAATTAAAATAATAAATGGCTGTAACCTCATGAAGATGATTTGTTTATTTTTCTTCAGAAACAATAATTTTATTTTTTGAATTCAAGCAACAATTGTATGCTGACTTTAAAAAGCAATAATAATATAAAGATAACATCATTAACTTTATAAGCAATAAAACAGGCTGTTTACGTTACTAATTGTATTGACTATTATAGTGATTACTTTTATAATTTTATGTATCTGTGTCATTTTAAAACTGTTATGTTATATTTAAGTAATTCATATAAAAAAATGTGGTACTGTATTCAAAAACTCAATCTATGTATTTAAAATCAATAAAGTTTGTACACATTTTACTTTGCTATTTTATATTTAAACAAAAATACATAAAATTTCATATAATTATACTGAAAAAAATTCCCTTTCGATTACCAACTCGACACCTATGAAATCGACCATCACTCCAAATCAATCCTCAAACTTAAATTAAAATTCAAACACAATCAAGCCTTCTTAAAACCCAAAATGTACCACTCTCCCTTCTCATCCACCCTCCCTCACGCCATAAACGCGCCGTCTGACTTAATTAGTCTGTGACTACTTTAACTCACAAAGACCCGCTACACACAGGATACCAGCTCCCTCGGAATTTGCCAAGCGATAATCGAATTCCCCGTGCTTTCTAAAACAAATAATCCGATGGAATTACCGTTTAAGAATCGAATTATGCAGTCGTGCACGCGGTTCCGGGCCCGGCCACTAGATGGCACTCGAGAGCAAAAAGCTCGAATTCCCGCCGCAGTGCGAGCTTACCTGTTTTATACGGCGACCGAGTTTCGAGAGGGAAAATGGTTGGGTGTATGAAATACTGTTCTTTTTTGGGAGATATGCTGAGATGATAATGTTAAGGCTGTAATCTAAGTTTAATGATATTAAATTAAAAGCGTTTGGAAAGAAATAATTAAATTAATTGTTAGAAGACTTTATTGGGTATACTTATCTGTTTAAATGAAAAATATACGGCTTTTTATGAAAAATAACGAAATAAGGAAAGATATGTTACACTTTTATTCAAACGTCTCCTTCACCCATAATCTTTTTTTTATTTGACGGCATTGAGGTCAATTTACTTTAAACTTGTTTGATTCCTCATATATTTATTCAGAGATAATTATTGAAGTTTATCAAGTGTGAAACAAATTCCTTTTTAAAAAAAGTAATCATTTTAAATACGTATTTTTATGTCATTGTCATGCAACACAAGTAACCTTATTTCACATGAAATATAAAACCATCACAATTACTATCCATTAAAAACCTGACGCACGCCTAAAAACCTCCAATCCCTCACCCAAACAATAAATTCCCAAAGAAACTCCACCAAACGCACCAGACCAAAACCAAACCACCTCAAGTTTATCAACCTAACTTACTAAATGTACCTCAGCCCTACATTATACTTACACTCAAACAAGTAATATCGAGTTACCCGAGCACCAAAAAACGCCGAGATCCAGGAACCCGCAGGGAGCTCGCCTACAAACACATATATACCTCCGGGCGCGATGAGAGGAGGAAAAGAGGAGGAGAGCAACGGTTTATTGATTCGGTTTTTCTTTTCAGCCAAGTCGACGCTTTTTCCGCCCGCTCCTCCCACGCCTCCCTCCCCCCTGCGCTCATCCATCCTCGTGCTGCAGCGCTTTTCGCGCTTTTCCCGCTCGTATATGGCTATGCGGCTGTGTGTATGGGTATTAGTGTGCTGTATGCGAGTCGTGTGGATGTTTGTGTACGTGGGTAGTTCCACGTTAAGAGAGAAAGAGCGAGGCAAACAATGTGTGGGATTCGGAATTCTCTCGATATCAGTGGCGACGGGAGTCGGGGGCTCGTGCATGGATCTGGGACGGGATTGATGTTTCTTAGATTGCGGATTTTTTTTTATTAGGTTCATTATTTTAAGGTGGTTATTTTTATTTTTATGGTATTATTTTTAGAAATATTTTATATGTGAACACAGCTGTTACTTGGGTATTCTACATAAAATTCATGAAAAAAGAATTGTTATAAAGGCCTCAAACAACGATATGAGTTTTTATAAGACACTTAGAAACTAATTAATATCATAAATTAGTTTAAAGATCTATACTAGCTGTAAATCACTATGACATTATTATAACTCAAAGATAACAACAAATTTAGTTTGAGATTTTCCTTCAAAATTATTTATAAACGTTATTTATAACTAAAAAAAGTGAAAATTCTTACTTTTCTTTTTAATTATTCAATAAACATGGAATAACCCATGTGTGCGCGCACATTTTCTCGCAGAAAGATGCAGTGCCACGGCCGAGTGACTCGTCAATTGGGTCAACTTCGTTCGTCTTTACTCCCTTATATTTCATTTCCTTTTTTCTTCACGTAATCCGCTTTGAGCTTTCGTTTATGCTTTATATCATTTTCCGAGAAACGTCAAAATGGAAACAGCTTTGTCATTGAGCTCCGAATCATGATTTCTTTTCCACGTTTGTTTCGAATATTTCTTTAATATTTATTTAATGACAAACTTAAGGAACAAAACGTTCTTTTATTTATAAAAAATTGTGAGATTTACACTTTGATTTATGTGTTTCAAAACTATGTTTTAATACTTGATAATAAAGAAAAAGAGAAAACGGAATAATAGAATCAACGTTATTTATGGCGTTTAACTTCTTTTATCATTTTATAAATTTCATGATATTCATTGCTAAGAATGTAGCTATAACGCAATATTCTTGTTTTAAGCGAATAATCAACATTAACTTTAACATCATGAACATCATACATTCTTTAAACTTGAACTTGACAACATATCTTTTTAAAGACAGACTCAGAAACCCTCACACACTTGAAATAATTCAACCATCAGACACCCATACACCTCACCCAAATCCAAATATAAAAATCTCAAAAACGCTTACTAAACCATACCTCCCAGCGCACAGCAGCAATACTCAACCCTCGACCCTTTAACGTCTCGTGGCAGCTCTCTTCAAAAAATCGAGGCTATAAGCGAGAGCGCCGGATCATCATCGAGTCGTTGCGCTGCCAGACGACTCGTCTATATGTATGTATGCGCCGATGGAGGGCTGCGAGAGCGAGCGATCGAAATGAATTTGCTGTTTACCCCTCTCTCTCTGCTCCCTCCTGCGCTCTCGCATATAAACTACCCAGGACGCGCAATAGCCCGCCGGCTATGAGAGTTCAAGGGCTAAATGACTGCGAGCTGTCTGCGGCCCGCGTCTCTCGAACTTCTCTTCGTGTCTGCGTCTGCCTTTGTGGCTCTGGGATGTGCTTGGATTTTTGTTTTAATGTGTTATTTGGATTTTTTTTAGTGTGCTGTGGTTTGAGATTGTTGGATTGGCGAGAGTGTTGGTTGATTGAGATGTCAGCGGATGAAAGAGTATTGTTTCTAATATTTTTACGGGTGATGCTTTTTAGTGAATGTGTGTCTTAACTTGCGAAAGCTGTGAGGGTTCTGATAGAGTAAATATTGGAGAAGAGAAATTTATTGTATCGAAATATGTTTAATTTGCAAGTGCGTGATGGATCAATCATATTTGATACGTCTTTTATTTAATATTAGAATTTTTTTAAATTGAGGCATGCTAAAAATTTTTCGGAAATTTTAATTATAATCTCACATAAAAAAGATATATAAGATGGATCAAAGAAACGGAAAATTGATTAAATTTCCGAAAGCATTTTCGAAAAAAATGAATTCAATTTTTTTTTAAATCACAAATAATCTACAGTATAAAAAATAGAAACGACGATAATTTCAAATTATAACCTAGCTATTTTCGAAACAGAAGTTCACGACCAACTTCGAAATCAACCATTACAAAAAATCTACGACAACGAACATCCACGAAAAAACATCCAATCCCTAAAAATAGCAATCCGGTAAAACACCACCCAAATCCACTCAAACCCCGGAAAACCATTTCCAAAAATTCTCCACCGTGCACTAACCCACCCTCCCTCCTTAAACCCTCCCTCCGCCCATTCAAATGCAAAGCCAGGGGATCGCTCGCAAAACGGCCGCCGTCCAAATTCCTTCCCGTTTCCACCGGTAAATAACTGCCTCATCTGCTTTTCAATTTCGACAAACTCGCGCTCTGGTATCTCGTCAATTATCAAAAAGATATACATTCGAGTAAATCGGAGATCATTACGGTACGAGCAGTATCTATACTTATATATATACGCACTGACGATGGGTTCGTTTGCACCCCATAGCAGTAGTGATATCAGAATCAATCGGACGCTGCCACAGCGCAGCAGCCCCGCTGGGAGGAAAGCCGAGCCCTTATTTATATGCGCGCTAGCCTGGAGAAGATATACTCCCCTGGCGGATGTGCTAGTGAGCTCGATTATGTTTTCGGGATTGCGTGCGAACGTTTTGGAATAGCGTAAGGGTTTAGGTGTGGAGCGAGATGTAGTTTTATCGGCGAGGTGTTCTGGGTGTGATTTTTTTCGTTGGATGGTTTGGTTTTATTTTTTTTTTTATTGTGTAAGTTGAGGCGGTTGTTAGTACGTAGGGGGAATTCTGGGAACTGGGTTTTAGGAGCGGCTTTAAGGTAAATTGGAAAGACTGTTGAATGTTGGAAGTGGGACGTAAAAGACTTTCTATTTTTTTTCACCCGTGCAGTCCTTATTAAAGTTAATTAATTGTCAAAATGAGTTTTGTTCAAAACAATAACTTACATTTTCTCGATATAAATTCGTACTAACGAAAGAAACCTCTTTATAATTTGAGTAAGAAATACCTACACGTACCAAAGTAAATCTCTTTCAGAATACTTTTTCAGTTCTCCACTAAAATTGTCTAAACCATCGAAACCATCCAATAATCTAACCCAATTTCAAAACATTCTAAAAAAACACTTCCTTCACCCACCTCCAACAAAACACCCCCATTTTTAAAGCAGATCGTCCATTCCCAACAAAAAGTCCGCCGCACCACGGAAGAAAGTGAAAACAAGCCGAAGAACGGAGCGCAGCGGGGAATTAAGAAGGTAAAAAGCAGAACGAGAGCCGGAAGGTTAACGAGCGCGCCGTGTAGCATTAAGAGCTGCAAGTGAAATTTCGACAGCGAGCAGGATTAAATGAAGAGGCTTTGAGGGCGCTTTTGCGGATTACAGGCGCGCGATGTGCGCAGTCTTACGGAAATATTTAGGCTAAGAGCTCTTATTACGGCAAGACGTTTTAAAAAGCCCGCTCTTTTTTGCGCGAGCTATTTTTCCGAGCGCTTGTTTTCGCCAATTTGTTTATAATTGTATAAGAGAGCATCTCGTGCGTTTATTCAAAATAATTCTAGGAACTTATAGCTATCGGAATAACTTGACTGACCAAGTCTGTAGCAGAAAGTTTGAAAAACGCTTGCTGATTATTGTCAAAACGCCAGCGAGCTAAAGTCACCGAAATCTCGGTATTCCAAGGCGAGAAGAAACGGGGAGAAGCCGGCGTGGAGATAGAGATAGGAAAAAGAGGAAATGAAAAGGAGGGTCGGCATTAGAATGGTAAATTAGGGGAGGAGAACGGACTGATATCAGATTTAGGGGGAGGAGGTGAATAAAAGACGAGGCGAGGATCGTTTATAGAGAGACGTTTATAAGCTTATTCCAGAGGATATCGGGAAACGGAGAAAGAGAGCACATCGAGCGTAATCGCCGAGCAGCCGGTCGTTTACGGCGAATGATTGATGATCGAGTGACCTGCGATGCTTATATACATGCGCTTTGATTCGACGGCAGTTGGAAAAGGCAGAGAGATATACAAAGCTTTCGCGAGCGCGAGTTAATGCGCGCGTTTCGTGTATGTATTTTCGTGGAGAATTTAGCGGCTTTGTGTGATTAATTATGTGGGTGTGGATGCGTGGGGGGGGGGGTTATTTTGTTTTTATTTTTAATTAATTTTATGCTGTTTGAGAAGGCCGGCCGAGAGCGGCTTACGAGTGTGACGGGTGAGCTTTTTTTATTTGAATTTTGATTGAGTTATAGATTGAGGTTTGTTTATTTATCATTTTAAAAATTTGATATTATGTTATATAAATAATTGATACGTTTTTTAAGTTTTTATTCATTATTGTATGTTTCTTTATATATTCTCTTTTTTAAAGAATTTCAAGTTTTTCGAATATGTCAGTGGCGCCATCTAATGGAGAAAATACTCTTGTACGCAATCTACTCCGTAGGTACTTTTCTAATTCAAAAGATATTGATTTATTGGGATATAAATTCAGAACAATGCACAGTACAAACTATTTCCAATGAAAATGCGAAATATATTATAAGTTTACTTTAAGTATGACGGATATACCTGATAATAAACAATCAAACGCTCAATATTGTGGTAAATATGAGTTAATTCTTTTCTCTTGGTGTTGCGTGCAAAAGTAACAAAAGTAAAGAAACAAAAATAAATCAATAAAAATTTTGAATTTTTCAAAAATTTTATAATAATTTATCTTTTATCGTGGTTTAGTAATATTAACATAAACTGTATCATCTTCATTTCCTTAATTTAAACATTCATAATAACTATATATAAATAAAAGATCGTCGAAGTTTGACATTAAAGTTAAATTATTTGTAGGTTTGTTACAATATTAAAGAAAATGTACCCTAATCTATAATTTGTGCTATTTAAATATTAGCTAAATCTAGAACATTCTCAAATTCGGTATAAACAATTATTGAAGTAAATAAACATTCTTGTTGAATTTCTAGAAGATTTACCGCTTAGTTTTTAGGATATATTCCTTACAATTGTAATGATTTTATATATTTATACATACGTATACTGTAATTAAAAGTGTCCGAAAATGTGAGAATTTTGAATGAATATCACAAATTATATACAAGGAATCCAAGGAATCGACCTGAAATTTATTATAGTTGTTTATTTATAGTAATACAGAGTATATTTATACAACAATTGAGAATTTGTTTCAAATTAATAAATATTTTATGAGCATAAACTATAAATTAGAGCATAAAAATCTAAAAATAATAGCTGAAGTAAGTTATTTAATGACGTAATTAAAGAAAAGTAAATAATCTCTTTTGATCGTTCTCTAGATACGAGGGCAAATATTAAATTAACACTAATTCTGATATATCTGAATTTAAAAAAAAAAACAGAAACAAGAAAAATAGCAATATTAACTTCTGAGAATGGTTATTTTATTTAATTTTTTTTAACTTTTCATTTTACTCAGAAGTAGTGTTTTATCGCTGTTCCTTATTTTTTACAGCATTGTTTTTGTCGATTCTATTAAACAAATACTAATACACGTGTCTTTCATCGATGTTTTGAACAATAAATTGAATGAAACAACTGTTCACTTAATAAAAATGTTAACTACCATTTTTATTATTTTTATACAATATTACCATATACCTATAGATGTTTAAGATACCACGTGTTGAAGGTATCAGGAATTAACTCTTACACAATGCGTATTGTTAATCATAACAATTAATATGATAACCTATTTTAACACTGATAATATTATATTTTATGGCTTATTTACCTAATTTTTTCAATGAATATTATCTCACTTTTTGGATTCTCAAAAAATAGGCTTCAAATATCCATATATATATAGGAAAATTTTACTAAAATTATATTAAAAGTTGTAATAACAGTTTTTAAGTCATTATGATAGCAATTAGGAGTTTTATATTTCTTTTGATTTTGGCATTTGCAACAAGTACGTATTTTTTCAAGTTCTTGAGTACTACCGAGATATTTATAAAGATCTAAATTATTTTTTTTATTTTAGGTAGTGCCAGAAAAAAGCGAGTTATTAATGGATCATATGCTACTCTTACTGATGCACCATACCTGGTACACGAATTATATTTTTTAATAAATATCCAGTTATTTTGATATTTTATATTAATTCATATTGTTTAATCGTTTTAGGTTTCCATCCAAGATTCATATAATGAACTAAAAATTGGACACTTAAAAATAAGAGGACACAATATCAAGGTAGATGATGGGGGGGTAATTCCCCCTCATTTTTGTGGCGGAGTAATTATTCATAAATTTTTTGTTCTTACCGCAGCACACTGTGTTCACCAGTACGTCATTTTCATTATTTCCTCCAATAATAGATTTATAAAAAGTTAACAAAAATCTTAGTTTAAGGTTCAAATTTTCAAATCGTAACATTAAGAAAGTAGGACAAAATCATTTATTTTTTAAAATTTCTAATTACATGAACGGTAATGAAGACAAATTAAATCAAATAGCTTTTAGTTCATATATCACTTATAAAAAAGCAACTATTGTATTTACAAATTTTTGCATCAAATTTTGATTGAAATTTTAACAAATACAAATTAAAATATAAGACTTAAGTTTTATTCGAAAAATTTTATATTATAACTGAAATTCATTTATCATCTATAAACAACAGCATAAAGAATCGACAAAATGAAGATACAGCATTTGCTATTGTTGGTATTTACCTACTGTAATAAAAATTTCGTTTTGTCTTATTTCAACACGTTTTTTTAAATATTTAATGTCTTGCAATATTGGAAAAATATACAGATTTGCTTAGTCAATGTTTATGATTTTCAAATTTAATATACTATGTTTTTTTTTTAAATTTACTAGATTTTTAAAAAATTAAAAAAAAAAAAAAAGAATTAATTCAGAAATATAATGAAAATATTATATTTTATAATCAAAGCATAAACAGAAATTTACACTCAATAATATGTACGTTATAAAAAAATATCATTTTTTTCAGTAAATACGCAGAAAACATTCGGGTAGTTGCAGGTATAATAGATCTGATAAAGTCGAAAAACGATCCTGATAAAAATTTTAGACGAAAATATGGTGTAGAGTCGATCATAAAAAATCCACAATACAGACAAGGCAGCAAATACAATAATGATATTGCAATACTTAAGGTAGCAATGATTATAGAAAATTTAGTTATTAATATTTAAAACATTTATTTTGATATTATAAAATGAAGCTAATCTATTTATTGTTTCTTAAAACAGATCCGTTCCGGAACTCCTTTTAATTTTGATGAGACAATATCTCCAGCCCTTTTGCCACCAATAAACTCAAGTGTTACTGCAGGAACAAAACTGTTAGCGGCTGGTTGGGGTTATCTAAGGGATGTGAGTAATATCCGCTTAAAAATATTATATTTAAAATGGTTAGATGTTTAAAATGTTTTATTGTTAAAATGCAAGTTAACAAATAGTATAATTTTACTATACTTCAGTATGAGCACGATAAGCCAACAAATTTACAAAAACTAGAAGTTACGGCTATAGATCAAGAACAATGTAACCGTCGTTATTATCCAAAAACGAGAATTCTTTCTTCGCAATTTTGTACCTATGATCAATATCCAAACCAATGCCTTGTAAGGAAAGGCGTCTGCACTGTAAGAATCTTGTAATTTAAATATACAATATAACTTTATAGTTTTAATTTATATAAATTTTAATATTTTATTCGTATAGGCAGATGCGGGTGGCCCTTTAGTTAAGGACAACGTCGTCGTAGGAATAATTTCTTGGTCATTAAATCCTGATTGCTCTAGTATACTCTATCCCGATGTACATATTAGAGTATCTGCGTACATTGATTGGATCAAAAACGTTACTGAAGCAACGTAATGTTATAAAGTGCAATGTATGTTAGTCAAATTTAAAGTAATATTTTATGTTTTAAAAATAAATATTTATTTATTTACAACAAGGATAAATTATTTATTTCATGTTACACAAAAACTTGTCTAATAATAAAACTAAATTTTTAAATGCTTTTAAAAACAATATGTCAAATGATCTACTTAGAACAAATATTCGTGTGCATAATATGTCTATTACATCTGCGTTTGAAATACAAGTATGTGGCTTCCGATTAAAACCAAATAAGTCATTTTTTTAATGACTTTTTCAAATCGAAAATTTGACTTACATATTTGGTTCTTATCGAAAGCTAAAGATGTATTTTAGATTAAGTGCAATATCAAAATAATATGTTTACCCACGCTGATTTTAAAATATAAAAATAGCGAATTTACGTAGAACGTGAGATTTTAAAAAAAATGTTAATAAAGAAAAAAATAATAAATTAAATGTTAATGTTTTACCTTATTTTGACTGACCTCTTTTTTATATTACACTTCGATTAAAATAAAAGACTTGAATGAAACATCTGTTCATATATAACAAACGGTTCTACAATTGCTAGCACGTGGCCTTACCAGAGATCAAACAACAGCTAAGAACAAAGTAAATTCTCGTAAATGTTTGCAGTTGTAAATTATAACTTATTTGTTGAAAATTTAAATATAGAATCGTAAAAAATTTAATAAGTTTTATTGGATTTTACATTTGCGTACTTGTAAGATTTTCTTAGAAATTTATCAGTTTGTATTGAACATTTTCAATTTTTCCTAGTAATTTGCAATAGAAAGATGTAGTTTATTGAACGTGATACGTTTTACGATTTATTTAATAATTATCTTAATATTATTTCATTGTGTGAATTGTAAAAATCATGCTTCGCATATTCATATATATAGAGTTTAGCTGTTTAAGACAAATTATCTTCAAGTAGATATAAGAGTTCAGTTCAATTCAATCCACGTCATTATGATAACGATTAGATGTTTTATATTTCTTTTGATTTTGGCTTTTGCAACAAGTAAAACATGTTTTAAATTTCAATTGCAGAAATTCTTTACAAACATTCGATTTTTTTTTTTTTTGTTTTAGGTAATGCGAGAAGAAAACGAATTGTTAATGGAACAGAAGCTAATATTATGGATGCACCATACCAGGTAAATACTTTATTTGTTTTAATATTTATCATTATTAATATTATTTATTTTTGATATTAGGTTTCCATTCAATACAACAGTGATAATGCTCACATATGCGGAGGTGTAATTATACACGAACTATACGTCCTAACAGCAGGAGTCTGTTTATATAAGTATGAAGTTTTAATTTTATATTTACGTTTCAAAATATCAAGAGAAACTTCAATTTGTTCTGAAAGTTATTTAAATCATTGGACATTTTTTAACATAATTCATTATGTGTAAAATTTCAAGGCTAAACATTTTTTAATATCATAATGATGTAGTCATTACAGTATTGTTATTCCTATATGATTCGGGAATACTAATATATTATGATTTCAAAAAATAACGGGTGAAAAATGAAGAAGTAATAAAGAATCAAATTTTATTCTTGATCCAATTTATATAAAACGCCAGAAAAAACTACTGTTTTACTACATAATAAATACAACTAAAAAAATTAATTAAATAATTTTGATTCTAGTAAGGAAGCATCAGAACTGCAAATAATCTCCGGCTCACTCGATATTACATTTCCTGAACACATACGCCATGTGGATTGGATATTATTGCATCCAGAATTCAGAAAAGAAAGTTACTTTCATAATGATATCGGAATAATTAAGGTAATGAAAATTATATTTGTAGAAATTAAATTATCAATTTTAAATGAGCTTAAATATTTCAATTTTGTAAAATAAAACTACTGTTTAATAAAATAGGTGGCTAAACCATTTGAGTTTCATGGTTCAACTTTTCTAGCCGTTTTGCCATCTGAAGATTTAGTTATACCTACAGGAACAAAACTTTTAGCGACTGGTTGGGGAAGTTTTATCGGTGTAAGTAGAATCTGCATAAAATAATTATATTCGAAATTTTTATTCGTCATTAACATAAGCGCTATTTATAATAAATTCCAATTAAAAATGACGTACAATTTAACTGTGTTTTAGCCAAATACAACGCTTTCACAATATTTACAAAAAGTGGAAGTCACAGTTATAGATCAAAAGCTCTGTAAAAAACGATATATTAATTATGCACGTATTTATCCATCGCAATTATGTACACACGATATTGGTCCAAGGGGAAAAGGCGTTTGCAGAGTAAAAATCTTTTTATTTATAAATAATTTTATTCTTTATTATTTATATTGAAAATAAATATTTTTAATCTCTCAGGGAGACTCTGGTGGGCCATTAATCATGAAAGATGGTGTTATAGCAGGAATAATTTCTTGGTCACGTAAAGATCCAAATTGCGCTAGTCCTTTATATCCCGATGTCCACACAAAAGTGTCTGCGTATGTTGACTGGATCAACAGTATTATTTATGCAATGTAACCTGACAAATATGTCAGACTGAGATAAATATTTTATTTAACAACGTTTAATCATCTTTCTTTTATTTAATTTTCCCCCAGATTGATCACCAAATAATCAAATACAATTCGATAATTACAAATATTACCACAATAAAAATCATTCCGCATCCAAGTTCCGTAACGCAATTCTACATAAACGTTCCCTATCTCACAGCAAAAATCTTGAAGCATCAGAGTCCTCGCGTTGTAACTATACATATAAAAAGGGGGAAGCGCCCCCCGCGTTCTATCGAGGGAGCATATATAGCTGACGGGGCGCCGCAGGGGGTCCAACGCAGCGCAGCGTCGACGTTAAGAGCCGTTAAGTCGATAAAGGCGCGAGTTTATACGGCCATAGAAAACCGGTCATTTGAATAAAGCAATTTGGCCCGCCGAATGCGCGCGCGGCCGCCGCGTTACTATCATTTAAATCGCACCCTAAGCGGGGGCGGGCCGCGAGGGGTGCATTTTCGAATTTATATGGTGCGGAGAGAAATTTTTTAATTTTCAATTGGATTAATGCATTGAGCGCTAGTTGATTGTGAGGATAATTGGGGATGAAATGGATAAGAATTCATGTTTTAATTGAAGTAATGATTTTATGGTGCTTCGGTCATAATTGAATTAATTGTGTTTATGCTCATTTCGAATATTTAAAAAAGTTTTAAGATTATTAAGACATAGTTCTTATTTTAACATTTTAAAACACAATTCTTTTTGTGGGAAAGGGTTTTTCTTCAAAAATTTGGAAAATATATGATACTTTTATCTTTACACCCGTAATGAATATATTTTGACAATAAAACACACGCTAACAATTAACGATATAACAATTTCAATATAACTATACTAACAAAATATGCATGCACAGTCATGCATCAAATCGAAAAAGCCGAACGTTCAAAATGAATCCTTGCTGTATCAGCACTTGTTTTAATGAATATACAATCAATCACTCGACCACTGCTTTTCAGGCACCCACAACAATAACCAAAATTCACGTGCAAACCATTCAAAAACCCTCGAAACAAACAGCCCAAACGCGAGTGAAAACATCATAACGCGCACTAATCAAACAACCGACCAAAAAAGACCAAAACAGACAAAAAAAAGGAGAAGCATCGGATCTGTAACGGGACGATATATCCGCACGGGGGGGCGCAAAGTCGAAACGAGCCCGGTATAAGCGAGAGACAGAAGAGAGCGCGCGCCGGTAGCGATATAATAAATCAACCAGTTGCTCCTCGCCGGCGCGAGCTTCGTCCCAAACACGCCCCTACGATGTAGCCGGATGGGTTAATTTCATTGCCTCCAGCCGAACCGGAGAGACAGAGAGAAAGAGCGGGAGGAAGCGAGCTTTTTATATGCGCGCCGACGCCGGGAAAAAGTTTTACGAGCGCGCGAGCGGGATAAGAAAAGTACGTGCCGCTTCGCGTGCGGGTGGAGGTAGGGGGGAGGGAGAGAAGAAGCTGTTTTGCGCGAATTTTCAATTCGCTTGGTGCATTGAATTAGCGGAGGGAAGTGAAAATTAGCGCGCGATGTGCGATTAGGTGTTTGTTAGAGAGAAGAGGTATGTATGTGTTTGTTTGTGTAATATGTATAATTGTTTTATTATTTGAATAGTTCTCGAGTTGTGATGCTAATGAAGCGTTCTATAAATTGTAACGTTTTGATAATAAGAATTAAGTGAGTACTTTGTTCTTTTGCTCTTAAAAAAATGTCCAATTAATTTTACGAGCAATTTTTTAAAAGCATTTCGTTACTAAAGAATTTGCGGAGATATTTTATTCGTAATTTGCGTTTCCTCAACTCTGCAACTTTTAATAATGCAAACTAAGCTTTAATAAAAAAAAATTCTCATAAAAATGATGTACAAAACACAATGGAAAAGTTCACTACCCCACATTACCCTTTCAACAGCACATTTGCAAAATTATTGTTTCACAAGAGGATTGCCCTCTGCTTCACAGGGAAGCGAAACTTAGAATTCGGAGGTAGGTGAATACTCTGGCAGGTCCCTATCTTAATAAAGTTCCAACAACAGCCGTCATTACGCTGGCTGTTAGATATTAATTTTCACGATAATTGATCGTGATTGCGTTTATCCTTAGGATCAAACTTTCAGCAATTAGGTCACACTTACACAACGCTGGTACTATTAGCTTCTAGAGACGTACAATAAAATCAACGCTGCGAATCTCAAACTGCGTCGAATGCTACCTCTTGACTCGCCCTTAATTGTCTACATTGAGCAATTATTTAAGTTTTATTTGAATGAAATTAGCGAGTAATGATTAAGTAGTCATTCGCGGTAATTGGAAGTAATGAATGAATACAGCTGATACATGTTGTTAAAATGCAGCATTGTTATTTATTGATAGAAAAAACGCGTTTAAGAAAAATAATTATTTAAAAGAATTTTTTGTTTGTTAGAAAATGAACAAGCCGAAGCTTTAAAGAGAGATATACCAGTTACAAGGCTGGGATAGGACAGTTTTAGCAAATAGTTTTCGACATTGGAAAAGTATCTATGGTTTTCCTATATAGTTCATAAATTAAAATTATATAAGTGTATAGGTGCCAAATTTTTTTGTTTTTCAGTAATTGTTTGTATTTTGTAGTAAGAAGTCTTTATTTAATTTTAGTGTTGTTGATTGGAGAACATAAAAACAATATTTTTTTTTGCCCGCGCCACCAGCACTAGCCGTAAAAGAACAAGCAATCCATTTCGGAAAGAATCGTAAACACATAGAATTTTTTGTACATAGATAATAAAAATAATAAACTTTGATTAAAAAAAATAAACCATAGAAAATATTATACTAAATCAATTATATATTAAATATTTTGACAAATTTTTTAGTCAAGCCATACTTTTTTCTACGCGATAAGTACTTCAAATTAGGTGCACTGTTTATTTTCACATTTAATATTTGTAGTACAATTTTATAAATCTTATGTACAACAGTTTAATATAAAAAAAATACTATAACAAAAGAAAAAATTAACTAAAATAATTTGCAATCTAAAGAAAAGAAAAGAAATATAATTAATGAAAATTGATATTTTAAAATCTGCAAAAGAGCAATTTTCAAGAATCAATTTATGAGTATATCCGTAATTTAAAATCAGTAGATACATAATAAGTTTGGGTTGAATGTAACATAAAAGAATTTGATATCATTTTTGCCAAGTACTTCACAGAAAATGTTTTGTATTAATATTTTATAAGAATTTTCAATTAATAAAAATATTTTATTTTTAGAATGTAATTTCATATTTACGTAAATAAATAGTATATTTCAACACGAATGTGGAAATTAATTATTTAACTTGTGAGACATTTTTGGACTGAGCAAAGCGAGAGTGGTAAAAAAGTAAATAATTAACTATCGTACAAGTATGGAGTATATTTATACCATGATAGCCAAAATCTGATGTTAAAAATTTATAATGATTTTTTGAAAATGCAATAAAAACTTCAATTTCAAAATATATTTGACTTATCTTTTTATGTAACTTTCTATGATTAAAAACTTTTTCGCCTAAATTTTATTAAAACTCTTTTTTGATATGATTTTGAGCATATTTTAAATTAGGATTTCTCGAAAACACGAAAAGTGAGTTTAACAAATTAAGAAAGTAAACCATACTTATGCAAATAATATTTACACAATATTTTAAAATTATTTTATTTTAATTATGTACACATGCATTTATACTTTCGGTATAAATATTTGCACATATATCTATAGAAGTAAATTAGGACAGGAAAAAAATGGCGAAAAAAAATCAATACTTAACTTAATTATATTTACAATTTTAAAAAATGTAATAAAATAATTCCATTCATTTATTTAAACCCTATTTTTAAACCAAACTTACTCGAGCCCCCAATAAAAGTAACGCTACATAAACCGAGCGATCGAACAATCACATTAAACATTTTAAAAATAACTCCACAAAATCCCTCAAAAAACGAGCAGCCGTTACGCAACGCGCTCTCAAAAAATACCCGCTCTACTACATAAAACTCATTTCAGCACTAACCGGCAGTCCGCAAGGGCGCGGCAGCTCAACGTAAAAAGGACTCTCAAAAGAAAAAAAAAGTTAACGCCTCAAAGCAGGAGCTTTTAATTTCGAGGGTAGTTTACGAGCTTTCGGCGAGCTTGCGTAACACATCGAGAGGGACAAAGGACGCGCGTGACACTTAATTTCTGGGGCGCGAGCTGCAGGAGCCTAATTGGCTGGGATATGCGGCTTTGGTCTTTTCGACTGGTGGTGTCGACGGGCTAATTGCGGCCGCGAGGCTAAGGTTTGCGAGGTGGGTGGGGTGAGGATGAGCCGATGGGCGAGGAATGTTTGGGAATGGGAGAGGAGTAATAATAGAGATGGGTATGTGGGGAGGGTTAGAAAGGTGTGGTGATTTTCGGATTGCAGTCAAATAGACGAGTATCTTTGAAATTTTTACTTGGTTTTGATAAAAATTTGTGTTGGTGATGATATATTGAGCCTACATTGTGTATTATTGATGTTTGTAGTCATCATGATGATTAATATTAGAGTAAGGATTGCTATAAAAATATGATAAAAGTAGATTCGTTAAAACTTAGAATATGCGTGTGTATAAGATTACAGGAAAGTGACCCATTTAATCAAAGTATGTCAAAAAACGTAAGTTTAAGATAGTAAATCAAACGATAATGAAGTTGTACTTTGAATATTTTTTCACTGTATATGAATAATGCACTGTATACGTATATATTTAATTATTGTAATCCTAAAAACAAAAATTTGTCATTGGTATAGGTTAATTAAATAATCGTCTTCGAAGAATACAGCCGTTTTAAATATTACAAGAGGCACTACAATAAAATTTTACAATTTATGTAAAAAATGATTTAATTAATAATAATTTAATTGATTTCTTCATTCTTTGAGCTAGGGTTTCAACTAGAATTTATGGTAGATTCACTCGAAGTCGGTGATTTAGTATCGAAATTTCGTACCAGTTTTCATAGTCAGGAAATTTCAATTTCCTCATGGTATTAAATTTGACACCTCATTTTTTACAATTATTTATAAAAGCCAGAAGTTAAATAATAATTTCTATAAATAAAATGCATTAAAAAATAGAAAAAGAAACATTTAATTTTATTATTTATCCTTAGTTATATTAAATTAAAAACTTCCGATCTGATTACAGAACTCGATTTTTCCAATAAACTTTTTCCTTTAAGCTTTTCCCGCTAAGACTTTATTTAATTTATGTAAAACATCAATCTATTTATATTATTTAAACTCTGTACAATAAATTAATCGTTCTAATTTTAACATTTCTTACGTTTTTAATAATACTTATGTGTTTGTTTATAAAATAATGCATATTTTAAAAAAATATGATTTTGATTTATTCCAATTAAAAGCAAGTTTTCTCGTTTAAATCAAATTTCAGTACCAAAGAGATTTTAAATCTATCAATTTATAATAAAACTTTTAAGGCTTACGGCTTTAAAGAAACCATATATCAACTTTTTTAAAGCATTGAAGTGACATTAACTTTGTTTTTATATATATTTTATGAGGTCAAAGTTAAAAATAAAAATCATAGTATTTTAAAAAAATGATATTTCATGGAGAAATTTCACTCTTAATAATATGTTGAAAAAGGTAATGTTTGGAATTTATTCATCAAAGTGCGAAAATCAATAATTTTCTTTGAACGTACTTTCATTTTCCTAATATAATCAACTTATATATTAATAATTATTTTTCTTGTTAATTTTGCTTTTAGTTATTTAAAGCATCTTATCTTCTCTTCTTCTTCTTTTAATTAAAAAAAAATTGTAACTAGAAATTACAAACTACCCTATAGACACCTCTGATGCCTGTTAAAGTATATCATTATGTCCTCAGTAAAAACATAAAAATTTTAAGAAACTTAAGATCGAAACTTTTTACAATCAATAAAATATTATATAAATTATCTAATGCAAAAGTTTTTTACATAAAATAAATACAAATTAAAAAAAACATAAACCTCTTCACGGCATACATAAAATTATCATAACCATAAAGATAAAGCTTTGTTCGTAATGCACATCGTTCCAAAATCTTCGAGCACCAGTGTCCAGCTTCATGTGACGTGTACGATGATGAGGGTCAACGAGACACTTACAGCAAGAAAAATGACAAGAAAAACTTTATTGACAATTCAAAGCAGCTTTGTGTCGTACGATGCAGAGTTGAGTTTTGATGAACATTGCAACGCTACATTTATTTTATAGAAGTGTTTAGAATTGTACATTCTTCTTCATTATAGTTTTTAATTTATTTTTCACAGATTTATGGGCTTATTATTAGCAAATAACAAAACTATTTTTAAAAGCAAATAAACAGCTTTATGAATAAATGACTGATTTATACTGTGAGTATTTAAAAAAAATAGTGTTAAATTTGTATTTGCAAAAATGTTTGAAAGAAAATGAAAGCTGATATGAAAGACGCTATATGAATTGCGAGTCTTCAAGTCGGTTTAATGAGTTCTCATCTAATGAAAATTTACTATAAAACATCCAGCAGCCAGGTTGAATAACGCAAGTAAGCACAGATCTTTATATAACGACCGCCAACAAAACACACATTCCCATATGAAAAAATCTAAAATGAAACGTGAAAACTCATGTTTTGCAAATGAAATTCAAGCTAAACGTTCGTTAACTAGCATCTGAAAAATATGTTCAAATATGGTAACATTCTGTTTCGTTGTTCATTCCATTACATCTGTTTTCTGGTATTGTGTTCTTGTTGTGTGTATGCATCTTGAAGGATGTTTCTCGTTGTTCGTAACGTTAACATCTAGATAAAAACGAGCAAACACCTAAAATACGGCCATCGAATTAGTGGATAGTGTCCAGTACCTTGTGAAAGCCGTCCTATAGATATATTCCATCGATCGTTTAATGCATATTTGCGTAGGGGTAACGTACCAACGCGCTTAAGTGAAAGTGCATCCTCTGCTTTGAAGCATGTGCGATAATTGATATCCACTTGTTGACACTCAAATTTTAGATTTTACAGAAATTTCCTAGTCGCGTTTCGTGAATGATTTATCCTGGATGCCTTTAATATGCTTAGATCCTATTAAATATTCTTTTTTTGGTTAAATAAATAAATAAAATAAATAAATGTAGTTTGATGCGAATTAAATAAACGTGAATGATGCGTAATATTACTATCTGATTATGTTTGATTCTTCACTGTGATAAAACTGAAAAATGTACAAACTGAATCAGTTTTATAGGAAAAAAATATTAACTCGTTAAAACATAAATGGAAAAGATAAAAGACTGACATTTTCCCCCATAATCAGGAAATAAAATCAAACAAATCAATAACAATAACGAAAAACGTTTTAAAAAAATTCTTCCCTCAATACCAAAAATACAAAATAAGACCCCTTCCAAATGAGACATATACCCATGTCTCAATCCACACGACAAAAAACGCAAAAATCAACACGACAAATCACGAGCCACTTAAACTCCACACCCGCCAAGGCAACAAAGGTGCGAACGCTGCACCTCTCACACAGCACCCACGCACTGAGTGCACACCATCAAACGCATAAAAAAAACCCATCTCCCCCCTCTCTCTCCCTTTCCCGATTTTTTACACACACGCGCTTAAATCACCGACCGCCACCGCTATCCAGCTAAGCTTAAAACTCCAAACTCACGTTTATGTTATTCTAAATTTCTTATCGGGGGGAGGGAAAAAAGGAGCTACGTGCCCCGCGGGGGTAGGCGCAGCGCAGGCACGGCCGGAGTCCGGACACTTCTGCGAAGCTCGGCGGCCGTTCCCGCGGAGAGCCGCAGAATTCCCTCCTCGCGCTTTCGCGCGCGCGCGCTACTCTCGCGCCTTCCCTCCTCTCTCCTGTTTTCCGCTCTCTCCCCGCCGCTTTTCCGCCACTGCCGCCGCCGGCTCTCTACGTTTCATTTTCGTCTGCCGCTCTTTGCCCTTTTCCCTCTTTTTCCTTAGTTTTTCACGGACTCCTGAAACGAATGCGTAAAAATTAAGTCAATCCAGTGGTATTAGTAGCTCGAATTTCTCCGCTTTCCCTTTCTCTCCTCGTCTTCGCCTCTCTCCACCCCCGGAGCTTTCCCGCGGATGTCAGCGCGCGCTCTCGCGACGTTTTCATTTCCTGCCCTCTATCCACGCTCGCAAGCACACCTCCGGCCTTTCGCACGCCGACGGCTGCTTAAACACGCGCGCAGGCCGAGAACTGCATTATAAATCCGCGACCTCCTTTTGTTCCTTAACGATCCCCCCGTTTCCGAGGCGATTTTTTTCCTCGGCCGAGCTTTCGCTCTCGAACGACACACTCTCGCATCGATCCTGCCCTCTCTGCAAGCTCGGAGAGCGAGAGAAAGCGCAGGGAGCGCGCGGAGCTTAATCGAATTTCTCGGCGCCGACAACGGCCCATTTTCGAGGCCTCGCTGCCTTTCAGCTGTGCCGGCGCGCTCTTAAAATTCAGACGGTCCTCTTCAATTTTCGTCGCTCTGCGCGCCTTCCGAGCTTTTGGTATGCGAGGGAGATTGGCTTGGCCAAGGTCTGAGAGCTTGCGAGCTGGATGGTGGAGGAGTCGAGGTGGTTAAGGAAAGCTTGCGAGCTTTCGTAGTTTCGTATAGTTGGGTTGGTGAATGGGAGATTAGAGTAGGTTGGCTGATTGTTTGGGAAATTATTGTGACTGGTAGTTGGGTTCTGGTTAGGCCCATGCTCTAGAGCCCAGCGAATTAATGTCAATGATTGGACCTAACGAATTCACTTTATGATTTCTACTAAGTGTCTATTTACGACGAATGTTCGATGTTGTTTACTTTTGAAATGTACGGATGATGATTTAAAAGAACGATAATATTTCTTGAGGTTCGTTAGATCCATAATTATATTTTTCTATAATTCTAGTGCCTTACTTCGTTCTGATATTATATATCTGTTTCATATTAGTGTTTGACCGTTCTCGATTTTACTCCGATCATAATTATCCGATTATCTTTCGTGATTAATTAAAGGCTCTTTCAGTTCCATTTAAAATCAAAAGTATAAAATTAAATTATAATTTCATAATCAAGTTCAAAAACTTTATTACTTTCATTTTTCTCATCGTGAATATTCATCAAAGTCAAACATGGAGAACCCGACTTTATCTTCCCAACAATATAAATAATAATCCAAACATTAAAAAAAAAAACAATCACAAAAAACATTACCTCAACGCAACACCCTCCCCTCCCCCTAAAAAAAAGCACCTAAAAACAACCAATCAAACAAAACCCCCCAACGCCGCAGTCACAATCAGCCAAACTTCCGTCATCTCCCGCGCAGCCATACACACACACAAAACGAGCAACCAAGAAAGAAAAAAAAAAGACCAACCCCCGCCCCCGCGCGGGCACCACCACATTCTCTCTCTCGCGTCTGCGTGGGGCTTTTTGTGCGCGTTCTCGCGCGGACTGGGGGGGTTAGCGCATGTGCTTCCTGTTTCCCCGCGCGCGCGCGGGGCTGGCTGCGCGCGAATTTATGATCGATAAAATATGCCCCCGGGGGTAGCTGGTGGGGGTGCAGCGGGAGAGAGAGGAGGCTGGGTAATTGATTTGCTCCTGGCTGCAGAGGAGGACTCCGCGCTCTTTGACGAGGCCCCGCGAGCTTCGATGATTATTACGGGGGCGGTGTGGGTGTTTTGTTTCTTTGGAAAGTTTTTGTTATGGGGGTGTGAGGTGTGGGTGGTGAGAGGTGGGATTGATATTAGGGGCTTTTGGTACGGATGCATTTATGTTTTTGTATTGGCGTACTTTTTGTTGGTTTAGGTCGATCAGTACTGATTGTGGGCAAGTGGAAATGAATATTGTAATTGTAAGTTAGTATGTCATGTTCTATTAATGATCCAGCATGCACGTAATCATACTGGAAAATAATATTGTCTTTTATTGGCTGGATAACACCATTCCTTTGGTAACTGATTTAAATTATTTTTAATTTTTATATAAAATATTTAAAGGAAATCAAATATTTGAAAGTGTATGTTGTTACATGTATTATAACTTAAGAGATATAAAATATTTGTAATTATAAATTACTTTTTTTAGGATAAAATTTAAATCATAAATAATATTGATGGTTATACAAATTCTTTAACTTTGGGGTTTAAGAAAAGTAAAATATTAATATGATCGCGCGGACATGAAAATTTTATTTGCTAGCAATATGCTATTATAGACATCTCCAATTAAAATGTATACATATAAGTAACAAATAATTGGTACACGCGATTTATTTTTTATCTTTCGTTAAACGAAAGATCAATAATAAATTGAACAATATGTAATTTAAAAAAATAATTATAAAACTGCATTTCGATATAAATATTTACAAATATTAAAATAAATTCATTTTGCCTATAGCAACAAGCCTACCTGCAGGCATAATCTGAAACTTTATTACCTTGATGCATAATGAACTATTAGGTGCAATTTATTTTAAAGCCTTGACATTGAATATAAATGTATGCATTTATATTTTATTTTGTGCTGCAACTATTTAAATACTTTTTATTCAGATCTCCTTTTCTTTAGCTTGGTCTATATTTATAAATCTGATTATTATAAAAAAAGAAAAAAAATAGATTTTAAGATTATGAAAGTCTAATAAAGATAAAAACATCATTTTTCATGAAATGTTAGGCATATTTGGGAACGTGGTGATAATGCAGTAAAAAAAATTTAGTTCAAATTACTTTATTTCATAAAAATTTAGTTGATTTTTTTTAAACTGTAAATCCAACCATGAAAATTTAGATGGATTTTACTTTTTTTTACTCTCTATATACCTAAATGTCTCTATATTATAAAAAAATTTCAGCATCGTGGCTGCCGCGTACAAGAAAAATGAACTTAACCAGTTTCCGACATCTTTTCAGGCATTCTATTCTAATAATGAAATTCCCCTTCATCATTAAATATTATTTAATTTCTTGTGTTTTTCCTTTTTAAAATTATTTTAGATACAACACTTTTAAAACAAGAACTTGGTTATTTATGTAATTTGTGAGACTCCAAATCACAAATATACTTTATTACTTTATTAAAAATTTTTAATATATAAAATATTTAATAAATAGAATATGAGTTGAGTTTCCAACTGAGCGTAATAATATTTGATGTTATTAAAATCGATTGGGGGCTTTATTGAATCATCATATAATACTTGCACTCTTGCAGATTAAATTATTAAATTTTCTTATGTATACTACTAAGTATTTACATAAATTTTCAATTTTATATACGATTACCTTGTTTGTAACGGTGTAAAAATCGACTTTGAATCGAACGTGGCTCGCGCGTCTTACCATCTTGGACTATATCTACTTATATGTTCAACGGAAATATTTGTACGTTTCGACTTCAACAAGTTTATACGGTATATACAGCGCAAATATACGCACAATACACTTGATTTTCCCAACGTATAGCAACCTGTAAAAAAATCAATTTCATGGAATATTTACTATAGAACGTAAATCAAGATTATCATCATTTCTACCATCGAAAAATATCCTTCAAATTTTGTATTCAACAATGTAAATCACAACATCACTAACAAGAATCTCTTAATTATTTAATTTAAAAAAAAAAATCAAATCTTTCCTGTACCTGAACATGTCACTGCCTGTTGCCATCACGCGCAACCGGCCCGCATCTCACTCACACGTACAACCGTATATACACACCCGACCCTCATACTACACACACAAAGTCCACCGCCTCTTCTGCTCGAGCCAGCAACCGCAGCAGGCATAGTCGTCGCGTGAATTTGGCACTATCCGCGCATATATACACAGAGAGAGAGCCAGACACAGTCCAGCGCGAAAAATGGCGGCCCCGGTGAAGAGACGCGAGCTCGACGTCGACGAGAAGGACGACGAGGAGGTCAGCGGCTCCGAGTCCAGCGGCGCCGAGGACGAGAACCAGCTCAACAACGAGGAGCAGGTTAGTGTTCGCGCGCGCAGCTGCTTCTTCGGCGGCTGACCACGTGCCGAGCGGCGTGGTTAACCTCACTTTTTTTCTGGAGCGATGGCCGTTTGTTGAGTGATGGGTTTTGTGTTTTGTTTGAGGGTGGAGATGATGGTTGTGATTGTTTTTTGTTTGCGCAAAGTTGTGAAGTTTACGGGGAATTTAGATTTATGCCTGCAGGCTTTATAGATACGTCGTAGCCGGTATACTGCGATGTGTATATATATATACATGTGTGGGAGTAGGCAAACCGCTGGCAGGAGTGCATAGCCGGTTGCCATTTGGCTGGCGCATTCTCGGATCTATTTTCAGCTGCTCGGTTATCATGGATTGTTTGGGAGAGAGACTCGCGTGTGGCTTTATTGTTTTCTTTTTGCATGTATCTATATTTATTATCGTCTCGAGTGCTCTTATCTCGTTTTACTTTAGTGCTGTTTAGCCTTGATGCAATATCAGTTTGAATATGCATGTCGCACTTTAATGCCGTGTATTAATAATTTTATTTGTTTTTTGGTATTTTTACCGTGATTACGTCTTCGGCAATTAATTATGTTTGTCTTTTTATTTTTGTTTACTTAATTAAATGATAAAATTCATGAAACTTTATTAAAGAGGTCTTTAAAAATTATCTTTTGATTGCTTATAAGTAAATATGTAATAGTAAACATTGATTATTAATTTTTCGCTTTTTTTTAAATTTACAAATATTGATAGCAATACTAGAAATTAATATACATAATTAAGATTAAATATTTATAAATATGTACATTAATTTATAAATTACTTTTAGGGTATGGAAATTCAAGTAGATTTTGAGGGACGCAATCCGCAGGATCCAGATTACCATGGAATTAAAACTCTTCTGCAGCAACTTTTCTTAAAAGCTCACCTAGATCTTGGTAGCTTAACAGACTTGATAATAACACAAAATTATGTTGGTTCTGTTGTAAAACAATCACAGGAAGACGAAGGTTCTGACGATGAAGATGATGATATCAATGATGTCTTTGGAATAACTACTGTTATCAATGTTTCTGATAGACAAGTGAGTTTTTTAATTTAAATATATTTTTAGTAGTATTGTTATTGTAATTAAAGGTATAAACAAAACATGTAACTTAAAATAATTTAAAATTATTTGAAACTAATTCAATAAAAAATTAAAAATAAAAGTAATTTTCTAATTTAAATCTTTGTTTTAGAATGTGAAATGCATTCAACAGCTAAGAGATTTGTTAAAACAACTTGCTAACGAACATGCAACAGATTCTACAAATGCTATGATTAAAAATGTTCTTGAAAATGACTCGGCTGCTTTAGGACTTCTGATCAATGAGCGATTTGTAAACATTCCAGCCCAGATTTCAGTTCCACTTCTTGAAAATCTTATATCGGAAATGAGGCGGGCAGTAACAAAGAAAATGGCCTTTGATTTTTCTTATTATATACTGATCTGCAAGCTATATAAAACCAATGAAGAAAACCAAAAGAAAAAGAGCAAAAGTAAACGGAAAAATGCTTCAGAAGAACCCAATATCATTTGGAGCAACCCAGAAGAAGAAATATTTGCAGAAGAAGCTACTTGCAGTTTTGAATTTTCAGTTGAAACTGAATCAGACAATGGACTATCAGGTGCATGGACTGAAAGCGATTATGAAATGGTACCTTACAGACGAGTATTGTTATTTGAATCTTCCAAATTACAAGAAATTATAGACAAGATTAAGACTCAGCTTGCGTCGTAAATTTATACATGCCTCTTTGATAATATTCAAAACGATTGTGACTGAAAACGTATATTTTTGTTGCGAGAAAATATATATTTTGTAATTTCATTGCCTGTGAGAATAGTCGTGAGTAGAAACAGATTTGTATTTTTCTACAATTTACGACACCCTATAGTCATGAGAACAAAGATTTATATTTTATCTCAGATAACATGCACGCTTGTCTGTTGCTTCTTAATAACGTCTTGGTATATTAAACCAAGATTGATTCCTATGATTTTTACGAAATCGGTAGGTAAGAAAGATCATTAAACACGTGTACTCATAACGAAAACGATTTATAATTGTATTTATGTAATAAATCCTATAATAATAACATCATGTAAAAGCTGGCAGTTTCTTAACATTATCTTATATAAGTATTTAAATTTAAATTGATATACATTACAATATATTTATAATAAGGAAACAGTTTTGTTTAATCACGATGGTCCATTCGAAAATTTAAATGAATTTCTGGTAGGTTTTGCTCTTCGCCTCATGGTCCCTAAAATACTGAGCATTTCCGATACAGCAGGCGGTTTCGTTTCTGCCTCTTGTTTTCTTTTTCTTTCTTCTTCTCTTTGTTTCTAGAAATAAAATTTTTGTTAAAATAATGATTTTACATGATTGTTTAATATAAAAGTATTGAAGAATTGTGCTTACATCTGTTTGTTTTAATGTGAACCTTCCACCTTTAATTTGATTGATTATGTCATCAATAGCTGTAAAAACATATTCTTAATTATTTTTTAATAATATCAAATAACATTATACTATTAAAATAGACAAAGAAAAAGGAAAAATATTTAAATTTCTCTAAAACATTCTTCAAATATTATTAGCTTTCTGATAAGCTCTATTGAGTTGTAAGTTAAAAGTTCGATAAATTTCTGGATAAATATTCTAAAGATTTATGTTTTAAGATTTGCTCTCTCTTACTTATATGTTTAATAAAAAACTTAACAATAAAATTCTTTTAATAAATAAGGAATTCAAAATATCCAGAAATTCTTATTAATAAAAGATGAAATCTATTGTACCATTAGTATTAACGCAAGGCTTTAATTTTTAAGAAATTCCAAAAAATTCTACCAATATAATAGAAACCATTAAAAAACAAAAAAAAAAAAAAATCAGCTAACCAGGTTGCTGAGCGACGGGCGGCGACTTCTTGGGCGCGATCCCCAGCATGTTCTCCATATCTGTAAGAGCCGTGCTGCAATCCTTTTCAACTGCCCTCTCCCTCGTAATCAGCTTAATCGAAGCCGCCCCGTTTCCCATCATCATCATCGGAGGTGGCGGCGGCGGGGGTGGCGGAGGTGGAGGCGGCGGCGGCGCGGCTGCTTTTTTCTCAAGCTCCGCGATCTTGGCCTCCAGCTCGCTTATAATTTTCTGGAGATGCTCGGATCTGGCCTCGGCACGCTCTGCCCGCTGCACGATCATCTCCAGCTCGGATTCTGCGAGCTTCAGTTTCTCCTCGACGATCTCGAATTCTACGTTCGACTCTTTTTCCTCGAGTTTCTCCTGTAATAGCTGGATCTGCGCGGCGTGCGACTGTTTCTCCTCTTCTAAGGAGCGTTTGAGAGTCTCGACTTCTTGGAGAACGACGAAGAGTCGGCCGCTCGGGTCATCGCCTACGTCGACCATCAGCAGGGCCGACTGATGCGCTAGGACGTTGCGCTCCTTTTGAATCTGGAATAAGATAATTTTCGAGGTTTTATTTTGAGTTTTCTGAGTGAGAGTTGTGGTTTGGAAGGAGTGCCATAAGTTTGCCTTTGTGATTAGGTAATCCAAGATTATACAAATCATTTTTAATGCACTTAGTAAGGCTGAGGTTACTATTTCTGTAAGAAATTCACTAAAATCTGCCATTCCTGATTATTTGAGGTAGAATCTTTGTTGTTTTAACCGTTTGTTTTTAAAGTGATTTTGTCACATGAGTGAAACAAGTAAGCATAGGTTTTAGTTCTTTAAATAATTGCAGTCTTTTGTCTCCTTATTGGATACAAGTTGAATGTTTTTACACATAAAAATAAAGCCAATTTGACGAATTTGATACAATCACTATTATTTCAAGCAATTAATCAAGATAAAAATTTAATTAAAATAAACTAAAATAATTGTGTATCTAGTTGCATATCAGCTAATCTATAGATAGATGTAGTTATATATATGGAGATATACCTACACAATTCACTTTGCTTTTCTTTAAAGGGAATTTCTTAATTCTTATTTTGCTAAATCGATTCAAAATTCTGTTCTGAGTAACATCTTAAAAATATAAAAATCGGATCAAATTTGAAATTGACAATACTTTATAAAAAAAAATTATTTTTTATTTGATTTTATACTTTTAAGGCTTATTTAATATTAATATTTTATGTATATCTATTCTGAGTTTACCGAAACAAATATGAGATAAAAGGCTTTTTTGATTAATTAAGGATATTTTTACTAAATTTTACGCTGACTGTATGTATCTTTTCTTAGCAATTTTAAAACTTAATGACTATTAGAATATTATACTTACTCTGTCTGCTTCTAGTTTTACAATTCTCGAATTTTCTCTTTCGCGGTCGCATTGGGCCTTGAGCGTCTGAACTTCATCAGCAACCATTTTCGTCACTCGTTCCATATTCTCCTTCTGCGTTTTTAACTCTCTCATTTTTTCCTCATCTAAAAAACCACAAATTCCATTTCAGTAGAAGCTTATACAATTTCAACCTTTATCAACTGAGAACTTTAATCCTGTTTCGATTATAACAACAATCGACAGATAAACAAAAAGACCATGAAAAACAAAAAGTATTTTCTTAATTACCGCTTTGCCTGGAGAGCCTCTCATCCTCGAGCTGGGCGGTAAGCAGCGTTACCTGCTCCTGGGCCTCAAACTCCTGCAAACGTGCGCTGTTCAGGTCCGTCTGAAGCTTAGCCACCTCTTGGCTCAACTCTGTGCGCAAAAGTAATAATTTACTGTTTTTACAAAGCGTGTTCTCGTTAAACGCCACGGTGAAATCGCGTCTAGTGGGTCGTTTTTAATGTTAATAAGTGTGTGTGCACATGTGTACCTGTGACAGTTTCCCGAAGTTGTTCGATGTCGTCGGCGTGATTGTCGACCTCATCGGGTATTTCGAATTCGCTGAGGGCGTCTGGGTTTGACTGGAGGTACCTTTGTGTTATCACCTGCGATCGCCTCTTCAGCTCGCGATTCTGCCTGTACCACTGCGGATTGAAAGTGAGAGTTGATTGTAATATAGTTTTTAGCTCAAGTATAATTTACCATTTTTAGAACTTATTGTTAATCTATTATGCGATATTTTTATGTTTGTACAGTGTCTACGATTGTCTAGTAACAATTTATTATACTAATATAAGTATAAAAATACCTTTTTATACTATAAATTATTATCTTGACAGCATTCCAATGTCTATTCGATAATCGATTATAAGTAAAATACCATTTCAATTTTTTTAATTCAACAAATAATTCTTAATTTTTGTTCCACGAAAAAGCGACGTACATACATGAATATACATACAAATAATCGATTTTTAGAATCAAAAAACAGTTTTTAAATTCTCATTTTTTTATAATAATTTAAGCTCTAAATAGTTAAAAAAAAACAAAAGTCAAAGGTATCTTTCATTAACTTAATTATCAAGAGCTTTTGCAAAATATTTCTGTAAAATAAAAACAATCAGTTAAATTATTGAACTTGTTCAAATTTTTTCTCAAACGTAAAAACAATCGTATCGTTTGCTTTTATAATAATTGTTTTCCACGCATAAAAGAGTTAAACTACATCTTTTAAGAATACTTAAAATTCCAATGGCCATCAGTCCCACCAATAAAAATCAATTTCAAAACAAACATCAACGAACCCCATCACATCTAAAAAAAAAAAAACCGTAACACCAAAGTGTCAGCTTCAATTCAATGTCAACGCGCTCTTAGGTCACGCGCGCGTTCGAGCTCAACTAACGCTGCAGTCGAAATTAGCGTCTTCGGTCATCGGGATGATTAATCGACCGAGGCCTGGATCACGAATTTCCGCGCTCTTGGCTGTATGCGCGTGTATGTATACGTGTAACTGTGACAAATAAGACGAAAGACGTACTTGGGAGGCCTGCTGCATGGCCTTGTGCATCGCCCCAGTCTCGACGTCGTACTGACGCTTGAGCTGCTCGTACTCCTTGCATACGGCCTCCGAAACTGCGACAAAATAAGTGAATTTGTTATTTTTTTTTTTTTTTGCTTTGTTTTTGCTTTTTAAAATGAGATTTATGTGATGTGTTTGGGAGGGTTTGGGTGAGGAACGGGTGGTTAGATGGAGTCAAGGATTAGGCGGCTGCTTTTTGGGGGCGATCGTGAGATTTGGTGGCGAGGACGAGGCTGAATTGCGGAGAGCTGCATTACTGCATAAACATGAGGAAATTTTAACTGCAGTGTAATGTTTATGAATATGGAATATGATTGTTAATTTGACAAGAAAAAATATATAATATTAAATATGCTTGAAATGATCAAAAGCTTTATTTAATTTTATTATATAATTTGCCTAAAATTAAATAACAAATGAAAATTTGTTTTTTTAATAAATACCTTAATGATATGGTAGTCAATTATCATATCTTTCGAATTTAATTAAATAAAAAAGGTAAGATTTCATGTACCACTGTGAAATTGTTTTCAATTAATTTATAGAATTATGTTTATTAACATTTTACAATTGAATTCAAAAATATATCTTTTGTATATTCT
>UELX01002230.1:0-33136 GCA_900480035.1 Eupelmus urozonus
ACAACGTGGTATTTAAAATATATGTGCAATATTTTCGGAGTTCATTAATTTTTAGCTATGCACAAACTGTCACGAAAATAAATGTTATGAAGGCATTAAACAAATCAAAAGTCTCAATGATATATAAATTTTTGCTTTCAAACGCATAGTTTCCATAAAAAGTTAAATTAAGTTATAATATTGATTTATTAATTAATCGAAAGGAACAATTACATTAAAAAATCAACTAGCAATCTTGTAAATAGATTATTATTAACTTGCAATTACTACCTTATCGACAGAGATGAATTAGATAAAAAATTACGTTAACCAATTTCATTCCAAACATTTACGCCATCTTTATCAATAATTATCAAAATTACCCACAAAAAATATAAAAATACAAACATTTTCATACTAATTTCAAAATGCCAACAAAACCAGAAAAAACCTAGGATCGGTAACGTAGATTCCCGATAACTTTCTCTCTGCTCATCTTCCCGCGACCTGCAATCCCATTCAAACTCACTCGCGCTCTACCCATAACCCAAACCCATCCCACCTTCCATTCACCATACTCTTTATCTCTTCAAGACTTCAACAACGAAATCGGCCTATCCCTAGCCAACTACGCGCAGCTGCCGAATTTTTTCAACTACCAATCCTACCCAAACATCGGCAGCACCAGCGAGACCGGCGAACAAAGCTCGGTCTACCGGCAAGTGGCGACTCACGGAAGCGCGGAGAAAATCGACGACGGCTCGGGCATCCGTGACGGCTACGGCCGGCTGCCTTTCACTGCCGACGGCCAAGTAAAAGTGGCCGCCGAAAATTACGGGATGCTGCCGCCGCCGCCGCAGCCGCAGCCGAGCACGCAGCAGCCGCTCGTTTACCTCGTGAGCGAGTCGAGCACGCCGCCGGCCGCGGCCAAGTTCAAGGATGACGGCCGCCTCGAATGACATCCCAATGCCAAGGCTGGAGGGTTCGTGACCGGTGCAGTATCCTCTGTTGCTTTATTTTTAAAGCTGGTAATAGGAGGCACGAGAGATCGGTAACACGCGATCGGCATGGAATTTTCGTTGGATGATTGTAGAGTTGGAGTGGATGGATTGGTAGATGCGGGGATTTTAGTTGTGGAGATGTAAATAGTGTGGGGTTTAATTGTAGGTTGGTTAATGTGCGTTGATGAATATGATTTTGTGGATGGGATTGATTGATAGGCTGAAAGGATGTGGTTGTATTTATGTTCGTTCTTAGATGTTTTAGACTTATGAACAAGTTTATTAATTGCGTTTGTCGACTAGTTTGAAACTGGAAATTCATAATCAAATTGAAAAATTAATTTTAGCGAGTATTTAAAGATATAAAGATGCCAAAGAAATCATTAACTTTTTAAAGTATTATATCAGAAGTTAAATATCATTTTAATTAAAACAGTTTTTCATAACAGTAATAATAAAAAATACACAATAAAAAATATTGATCATTTATTTATTTGTAAATCCTATTTTTAATTTCAACTTTAGATACGTTTAAATAGCAATCAAGCAAACTAACACTTTTTAATGCAATGTATTCGTTAAAGTAAATGTAAATAGTAAAGTTTCATTTCTGAAGTATTATAAATTTTAATTAAAGATAATACACTATCTGTTTTAGTAAATAGAGATTTGTAAAAATTTATTAATTTATTATTACTTTATTATTAAAGTTCTTAAAAAAGGCTAGTTGTACCAAAGTTTTTTTATATAAAACATCAAGAAAGAATCATTCATTGTAATAAAAGACTTTCACATCGATGACGAAGTAGGTAAAATTCAAATGTGGTGAGAAAATAGGTCAATATCTTTTAGAGGCTAGAAAAACATTTTATTGATCTTTTAAAGTCAAGGTTACAATTTAAAAGAGAAATGACATCTTTTTTACATTTTACGATTTCTATCATTTTATTTTATTCAAACAAAGTTTATTACTGTATTTCCTTTTTCAGTCGTATTACTTCTTGAATTTTTAAAACTTTTATATATTATTTTTATATAGTGGGCTAATTTTTTTCTTTAAAGTATTTTATTACCAAATAAGTCAATTCTTAATTGATCGTGTTTGAAAACCGATCAAAACGTTACATAAGTATTAATAATAATATTGAGTTTTATAATAAAAATACACCTTTTACAATGTATATTATTTCTTGATCTATTGTTATTATTAAATGCAGTACCAGTTTAAGTTTTTTTTAAGTATTTAATAAATTTATTTGTAATTTAAATAGTTGTAATAAATCTTTGCAGTCCACAAACAATCTAATTATAAATAAAAAGAACTAGTTTAAGTATCAACCAATCTCCAGTAGAAAATTCCGGGTATGGTAAGACCAATAGACTCATAAAAAAAATTCGTTCACATCAAAGTCTTAAAGTTATCAATGCATTTATCAATGTTCTACTTGTGCATATCAACACATCAAAGCAAAGTATAAACATTATTAATCATTAGTTTTCATCCAGAAACTTAGAAAGCTGAAAATAATAAATTCAACCATTTTACAAGTACGATACCCACTTTTAACACATTTTCAACTAAACATTAATCCACATTAAACATCAAACCCAGCCCCCCTAGCACAGCCGTACACGACTGAACTAAATAAACGCACGCACATACCGGCAATACCCACACACATCCACATCTATACTAGTCCACTCGCAGACACGTCTACACGCATCCCAGGCTACAAGGAACAAGGTCCAGCCGAACGTCCTCCTTTTCCGAGGCAGGAACTTTCTCTTCTGCTCGTGGACCGGAAGAGACGCACGAACGGACTCTCGATCGTGGGAGATAAACGCGGCCGCGCTAAAGAAAGAGAAACGAGACCGCAGATACAAATATACACGCGCAGGCGTCCTAAGAAAGGACGAGGTGAAAAGGAGGACTTTCGATTTCTCACGCGAATATCTCGGAATCGCGCGCAGGATCAAACGAACGCTATGCCGAAATTGACAGTTCAAGGTCAAGCAGACACGATACATATACTTTACAACGCCGGGGCTCACTTTGTTCGGGAGGATATGTAGGTTAACGCGCGAGAGCACTTTCTTCGCGCGACGCGCGAGCTATCCTTCTCTCGTTATAATGTGTTCTATACGCTTTTTCTTTTTTTTTTTGAGTTTACGCGCTGAATGGTTGTGCGAAGAAAATGTCGCTGTGGATTTTACTATGGGGAGTTGATCGGATTGGTTTTTTTAAGGATAGGTTTTTTTGTTGTTGATGTGTTCTTGGATTTGAATTGAACTTTCTTCTTGGGGCGAACTGCGGCTAAGGAGAAATCTCCTGTATTTATTTTCTAAATATAGCCAGATTGTTTATCGAAATAGTGAAAGTCTTATATGAGAAAATTAACTCTTGAACGTGACTTGCGATGCCTCAAAAATAGCTTTTTATTGTAATGGATTGTTTTCGTTTGGTTTGTTTGATTTTAGCGCAATGTGTATTTGATCTTGCAGTGCTAAAACTTGGAGGGATTCTTAGAAGATATTTTTATTATTGCAATTATATGAATAAGTGTAACTGTACAAAAAAGATTCTGGTTTCTCAAGTTGATTCACCTTAATTATAATTAAAGTTTGTAACAATTTATATGATCAATGTGCAATTTTCAATTTTATTTATATAAATTCCTACTTATAGATAACCTAGGAATGTAACGGCACTTTTATATTACTATAAAGTGCTATATCGATAGACAGTATACCGCAAAATAATAATTGTAATGAATTGTATAATAAAATTTTGTAAATATTATTTATTGCATCTTACGTAAAATAAAAATTGTATATTTATTAACATATTTTTGAACTATTTGAGACCATAAAATATGCTTAGGTCCATCGATTAGTCTATGACTAGATTCAAAGATGAGTAAAATTTCTATTCCTGTATGTAACGGATTGCAAAATAAATAAAATAAATCTAGTTTTAATATAATTTTGTGTGTTGTTTTAATATAATATTATAATGCATAAAAAGTTGATTTTTATTTACAAGTATACAGTTTGAGAAGTTCACCAGGATGAAAATAAAGTAATTAGTGACGAACAACAAAGTGAGCTTTATTAATTTTTAAGGTCACTTTTTGCTAAACTCTAAAGTTGTTTAAATTCATTATTACTTTATATTTTGTTCTTAAAACTTAAATATTTTCTCAAAACATTCAAACTCTCCTAACTAAAATTAAATAAAACTCTCGACGAAACGTAAAATCTCAACGCTCCAAACCTACATCGATTGATTTTATTATTATTTATCCCAAAAACGAAAGTCCGAAACGACCGTCGTCCATCGAAACCCGAAAGCGCCAAAATTTCATCAGAAAACGAAAGTATTCGAAAAACTTGCAAAAAGCGAGCGGCCACGCTTCCGCGCATTAAAGTAGCCTGAAGCCAGGGAGGAGAAAGAAGATCGCAGAGCCCGATGTGTATGTGGATCCTCCTTGGCGCGAGAATGGGCCAAGTGTTACGTGCCGGCTCGGGTTATATCCTTGCCGCGCTCGTATATACATGCATACACGTCTCCGGGGCCCCGAGAAGTGGCACAGAAGAGAAAGGCATATATACGGAGATGAACTAGATTGGAGAGAAGGCCCGGCTTCTCTCTTTCACCCGTCGTCGTACTCTTCTTTTTTTTTTTACTTCTTTTTTTACGCTCGAGACTGGGCGAGCTCGCCCTTTTCTCTCTCTTATACTATAATCCATATCGTTAAATGGGTGTAAGTGTGGGTATATATGAGTGTTCTCGATAAGGTGGGCACGGTGCGGATCTCACACGATGCGAATTTCGCGAACGATAAGCTCGGCGAGAAAGGCGTGATTCTTTTTGTTCTTGGGTTGGGAGGTTGTTAAGTTGGCGGTACGTTTTTTGAGATGCTAATCAGCGGTTTGGCTGCTTGGTTAATTGATTGATTTGAGATTTTTTGTAAGTTTGATATGGAGGAATTAGTTTGATAAGCTTTGCTTTGTATAATCTTGGTTTATAAAATTTATTTTCTAGTTTCGTATAATTGTAAGGTTTATTTTTAGTTTTCTTAATATTTTTTATAATGATGTGATGATAACATTGACTTTTTTATTGCAAGCATCGTTAAAGAAATATTTTTAGTTTAAAATATATAAAAAAATATTAACTAATAGTTTTTCATTAAAATTTTTGTACTTTTAAAATTTTACAAACAAAATTATATCTTACATATTAGATGCTTATAAAAAATATGTTGTTTCGTATTTATTTTCATTGTTATATATTTATCTATGAATGCTAATTTGAAGTTTTAATATATTTTTTTAAAGCGTTAAAACAATTTGAAGAAGCAAGTTTCTTATAATTGAGATATTTGAACATTTGCTCTGTAACACACTTTCTTTTATGTTGATAGAATAATCATAGCAAGATCAAGGATCTAAAACTGTATTAAAGTAAATTGACCTAGTTGTAAATGATCAAGGAATGCCGTAATTCTTCTATTGCGTTGAATTCCAACCATAAATTAATCCTCTATTTTGATGATTCACAACATAAATATAGATACCAATTTTTTAAATACTTTCACGAAACAAAGTAGTACAAGATAAGAAAAACATTAGCCAAAAAAAACTAATAGGTCGTTTACATTTTTTGCTTCTTTGGAATTTAACTAGAAATATAAGTAAACATGACATTTTGGACGGATTATGTTTTGTAAACATTTATATTTTATCTAATATTCAAGTAAAATAATATTTATTGAATAGGTATTTATGGTTGTAATGAAATTAAAATTAACATTGTATAAACTTGTAATTAAAATTGGTAGAAATACTAAGAGTAAAGGGAAAATGTTACAATTTTTTTTTTTATTTTGTAAAGATTGCTAAGAATATGATTTTCAGCTTTGATTTTTTCATATACTTGTAATTAAAATTGGTAGAAATACTAAGGGTAAAGGAAAACTCTTACAATTTTTTTTTATTTTGTAAAGATTGCTAAGACTATGATATTCAACTTTGATTTTTTCAGTATAATATTATTATTTTAAATTTTTATTCATGATAGTAAACAGAAATTAAGTATAGAGTATACGTCTACGGACAAGTTGTTATATCTACGACAAGTCACAATAAAAAATGTACGATATAGTAATATAAACAATTGTACAGATTGTAATATCTATTACCTTAAAAAAATGTTTCTATTTATTTTTTTTTTTTTTTTATCATAAGTAAATTCAATTTTGATTTAATTCCATCTTCAATACCGAATATAAAATCAAAAATTAAAATATTATTAAATGACATTTAATTACTTTAAAAGTTTACGTATTATAATTACTATTCAAATACATAAATCAAATTACAAATTCATGTATTTTAGCGTAAAAGTTTCTTATTTCAGTCCCAACAAATTATTATGAATGCTAAAACAGTTCAAATACACTTCAATTTTGTAGTCAATGTTCATGTTTTGTTTTTAAGTCCTGATACGATGTTTTTGTATAAAACTCTGATATATTTTCGTACGCGTATACATAAAAAGCCAGGTAAAAAACATATTTGTTTCATTAACCAGAACAGTCGTTTCAATAAGTAAACAGCAAAAAATCCACCTAAAAAAAGTCTCGCTCGAGTGGCAACGAAAATGTGAGAAAATTAATAGTCCCGAAGTTTCTAGGTACGCAGCTCGCAAAAAACCCAGCCAATTCCATTCTCTTAGCAAAGCCAGCTCCACCGCTGCTCTAATCAAACTCGCCTATTTACTATTCAGCGGTCTCCCAGAAAAAAGGCTCATTCTCCATTACCCCAACGTCGCATTCATCATCAGCGGGCCAATCGTCGACGTCATTATCACCATAGACGAATGCAGGTAAACGTGTAGAACCGGCCGCGAAATTGCTTTTATGTAGGTATCTAGGAACCGTCAGGCAAAAACGCTCCCCTCGTCGCCTTTCCAACGCTCCGTAACGCTCTGTAAACGCTCGCCCGCGAGATCACCGGCTATAGACAGCATCTTTCTCCGGGCAACAATCTCCAGGCCTAACGAAAAATCGGATGATCTTCCATTTCGTCTCGGGGTCGTTTTTGTCACTCGAAGCCTATATTCCTAGCCGGAATATAAAGCCCGTTGTAGTCTGGCTGGGCTTCATTGTTACTGTCCCGCGTCACTGCAACAACGTCATGAAACCATCGCGAACGCTTCTGCTCCTCGCGATTATTTTGATCTTCGATTATGCCAGAGCATCGGAGAGCAATGATACTATTTGGAAGGGCTTTTCGGTGACGTGCGCGAACGAAGAGTTCAGTGGGATCGCGAATACGTCTGTATCATGTCATGGAATCAGGCTGGTCAGGCGGATAGTTCAGAAGCTGTTGGAGGAGGCTAGGAAGAAGAGGAGTTTGGAGATTTTCGATGGGGTTAGTTTGGTGGAGAGGGAAGTTAAGGGGGAGCCTTCCAGAGGTGGTAGAGTGCTTAAGGATGCTGGATCGTTGGGGTCGGTTATGAGTTTTCTGGAGAGCAGAGAGCTGAGGATTAAGTTGCCGAGTATGCTGCCTGGAAATTTGGAGGCTGCTATTGAGAGAAGCCTGCCGTCAATTGAACAAGGTATTGTCTAGAAGTTTTAATTGTTACAATTTTAATGAAGATAAAATAATGTTGGTTTTCTGTTAAAATTGCTATGTTATTTTTTTTTAATTACAGTAAAACTACTAACACAGTTAATAAGATTTAACTATAATTATTACATCATTATTTTCTTAAGTTAAAATAATATGAAGAAATAATATTTTTCTAACTTAACTATTGGCTGTTACTTGATTTTCATATTTTATACATATTGTTAAGCTTTTATATGTAGTTGTTTGCATTGTCTTTTATTTCAAACAAAACATCTAGGTTTTTACTATTTTTTACTTGATAAATTAGAAATAATATTTTGATAATGGAACATTTTGTCAAAGTGAAAATATTAATAAATACTTGTCATGTCAATATTTTATATAATGATGGTGTATGCATTTTACGTATTATAAACAGAAAAGTATTCCGCCATATAATGACAATTGTATTTCTCGCACTAATTTAAATACGCTCGAAATTATTTACATCCACCAGTATAAACTTTATCTACGTCAAAATTCCAGGCAGGGGAGGCGGCGGAGGCGGGTTCGGTGGCGGAAAGAAGGGCGACGGCGGAGTCATGCTGATGGCGCTCATGATGGGTACGCCTCATTTAATTTTCCTCTAACAAAATTTCACCCAAAACACTCATAAAAAAATATAAATACACCCCAGGTAAAATGATGGCAGCGATGGGCTTCGGTGCCCTCGGCCTTCTGGCCATGAAGGCCCTCATGGTGTCATCCCTTGCCCTTATGCTCTCGCTGATAGTAGCCGCGAAGAAGCTCGCTGGCAGCAAAGACGACGACGGCCACCACATCGTTTACGCGCAAGAAGTCAGCTCGAAACATCGACGGCGCAGAAGCGTAGACGGTCTTTGGAGCAACAATCCTTATCGAGGACACGTGCCGGTCATACCGGCCGGGATTCTGGCATCGCGATAAGAAGAGAAAGACTCGCGCGTTTTCCTGCCTTATCGACTGTAGTATACTGTCACGAATGTTATGCGTCTGAGTTTTTGAAGATTTTTTAAGTTCATGGAGATTTTGTTTGGAATTTGAGAGAGGGGATTTGGTTGGGGTGTTGGAAAAGTTATTTTTGGTAATTCTGAGTTTATTGTTGTATAAAAAGTTGTATAAAGTTACTATTAAGAAATTGTTAATAGGAATTGTTTATTCTTCTAAATAATCAAAATTACATAAATTTTAAATTATGGGTGGTTAAATTAATAAGAATCGTAATGATCATATATATTCCATGGATTTATAAAATTTTCATAAACGGGAAGTGCAGTATTATAGCATTACGAAAAATTGCAAAGATAAAATCTTTCTGACGGTTTAACTAACATTGTAGTTCCTACTGGTGACTGAACAGTACAATTAGACATATACTCATAACAAGACAAACTATTTACATTATTTATAGACGTGACATTCAACTTCACAAAGACAATTTTAGATTAACTATAAGATAAATATTGATCTATATACTATTAATTTGTTTATTTTTTAAATATTTTATTTATTGCATATTTATTATTTTAATTTAAAATATCCAAAGATTCTTATTATAACGATTGATCAAATATTAATCCTAAAACAAAGTAATTACCTAGGATATCTGACTGAGTACTGGAATAGACGACCAAAGAAGAAAGTGACAGTGATAACAAAATTTTGCATTAACGGTGACAGTGACAGTGACAAGCATACGAAAAAAGTGGAAAGTGAGACCTGTTGGGTTGAATGAAAATGAAAAGTGTTAAAAGGTTTTGACGACAAAGTGAAATTTTTAAGTATATCTACGTTACGATACTTTTTGTTTGATCTACTGCTGACAATTTGTGTGCAACGACTGACTAACAAACATTTTTCGTTATTTTTTTATACTATTTAACAAAAGTAAGTGATTTGCGGAGTACAAATGTGATTATTGTTATTTATTTACACGGGCTTATTATTTATGTACTAAAATTATTGTTGTTAAATAAAATTGTTGGTTTTAAATAAAGAAATCATGATTCGAAAAGCTTATAAAACTATTTTCTTAATACAAAAAACATTAATAGTGGCTCTGATGATTTTTATAATATACTGACTTTACTAAAAAATATTAAAACGCATAAAATGCGTTTGACTTATTGCTAATAAACAACGTCCGTGGTTAACATCATAAAGTTTAAATTTATTGAAGCTCATTTACGAAAAACAAATTTTCCCGTACAGTTAAGATACCATAAGAGGAAAAATACATTCGATCGCGAAGATAGCGGATACGAACTGGCCGTAAAGATATCTATGTGAGTTGGTTAACTCACCGGATTCTCAAAGGCGTGAAAGAGGAACGGATCGGCCGGCGCGGAAGAAAGTGTGCCAGCCGATCTGATGCAAACACGCGTTTTTACGTTCGACCGAGCACGCTCGCGCATCCCTCCCGCCTTTGGCATTTATTCTCGTGCACTAGGTCGTAAAAATTCCTTTTTACATAAATTAATGAAACTAATCAACCTGCTTTTAGATTTATTAACGAAGCTTATTAATGAAACTATGATAAGGATTTTAATGGAAGTAATATACATGTTAAGCCTTTGAGCACATTATAAATTTTAAATTCATTTAGAAGAAATGTTAATTACTGCGAGTTATTATCAAGTCTTTGTGCTATTTATGCATATACATAATCGAGCCTAAAGTAATTTCTTTTAGGTGCTACGTTTGAGAGTTAAAATAATAAATATTTTTCAAAACGACTAGTGTTGCAGTATAATGATAGTACAAAAATAACTATTAGATTAGGATTGGTATAGAAATCGGAGTTCTAAAAATCGATATAAAATATTTAAAAAATATTTGTAATATATTATTTTACATTTTTTATCATTATCTTATACATATTTTAAAGTCTAGCTTGTCGAGAACAAAAACCTGTGTTAAAGTATTTTAATTTAAATAATAGAAGATCAACTAAAGTAGAATTTAATGTAACAAAAATATTACAAAATATTTATAAAAGTTGAATGTAATTTTTATTCACCAAAAGCATCATACAATAAATTCCAACTTTAAATTGTAAAATTCAACCATCAATCAACGTGGAAACAGCACCAAAGTTTCATCGAGCCGTCACACAGCACGTCCGTCTTCGGTGACAGCTCGCGAGCGAAAAGCCGCTGGCGGCGGTTTCTCATCGCGCGGCCTACCCCCACTCTTGCACCCAGCGCTTCCCCCCTAGAGCAGGCCCAAAATGCCGCGCCGCGCAGTGGGGGAAGAGAGCGCAACGGGCCCCACGCCGGGTGGGAAGAAGCGGAGAAAGAGAAAGACAGGAAAAAAAGGCAGCGCACGATGGAGTGAGAGACCGAGACCCACTGACACGGATTCCGCGCGGCGCTTCCTTTTTTACGTTTCGAATACCATAAAACGCGCCGGGCCCGGTTTGCTCGCGCGCAGACGACGGCGGCGCTTCCGCGCAAGCGGACGTCAGGCTCTCGCGCGCACTGCCACATGTATATACGCGCCGAGAGAAAGAGAGCTCAACGAACGTGTGTGGGCGCAATTTTCGAAACTTGCTTCCCTCGGGGACAAATTACCTCCGTTGGCCAAAGAGATATGACCGATAGTTGTTATATTTGTGTTTACACACACGCGTACCTTCTCTTTCTGTCCGTCGTATATTCTTTTTTATGGGATACTCGGTGGGTGGCATTAAAAAATATTTGAGAGATTAGTTCGAAGATTACGCGCGGTCTGGTTTCTTTTGATACATCACATGTTAGTTTCTAAGCGTTGATGATTTCTATTCTATTTTTGCCATGATTTCATGCCTCACGATCTGTGTGTGACTTAAATATATAACATCTACAGTAACTCGCGAAAAAGTATAGAATGTTTGCGTCTGGCTATACACGACATATTTCTACTTATTCTATATCCGTTTTACGAAATTTTGAAACTTGCAATGTACTACATATTTTCGACAAGTAAGAAAAAGGAGGCTATTAATTTATTTTTTTTTATATTTTTGTAATATTATCTGTAAGTTATAAATAAATATGTTAAGAAATAAAAACATAATATTCTTTTGGAAATCCTCTTATTTTTTAGCCGATAAATGAGCCAAAACACAGTTTACAAAAATTACTTCTTTAAATTTCAAATAGTAATTTCTAAACACCTTAAGAGTCATAAAGTAGAATTATATGCAGTAATATAAAACTTTATTACTATTTAATATTTAAATCTATCCTATCATTAAGTTTGACAGTTAAAGTCACATTAGACTATACAAAATCAAGTAAAAAATTGATTATCTTATATTTTAAACACAAGTAGGTCAAAAACCTACTTTAGTAAATACGGAACTACTCAACAGATTGTATTAAATGAAAATTATTCTTTTACTTCTTTTTCGTTATCGTTTAATATACGAAATTGCTAAATTTCTTCCTTACTGAATGAATACTGAATAATTAGAATAAAAAATGAAAAGTAATTGTATCATATTTTAATTCGTTGTTCAAATATAAATATCATTGAAATTAAACTGACTCGATTAAAACTACTCATGTAAGATCATGTATAGAAAGGTGTTTCCAATTTGTTTTATATGTTAAGGGTTTCATATGAGAAACTGTAAAACTTTTGTATATAATTTTAATCTGATTTCATGACTATATCATTCGAAATAAAAGAGTTATAATTATACCAATATATCTTAAGTTCTATTATAAATTTTTTATAATATTCTAAAGTTAATCATTATAGCATTTAAAGAAAACAAATTTCTTACATTACAATTAAAAAAACTTTAATTTTAGTTTCACAATAAAAAATACTGATCTTTTATTTCAATAGATAATTTTCATCTCCATAAAACTAAAATAACATTATTTTGTAGACCTAATTATTTAAAAAATTAATGTTTAACTCCTAATATGTAATTAAAATTAATTATACTTAAAGTGTCATATTAAAAGAATAGAACTGAAGTACTGAAAAGAAAGTGAAAATTTGAAGATTAATATTTTCTTGAGCTTGCAACTTATTAAACCTGCATTTATATAAAACGAAAAAAAAAGAAGCTACAAACAATTATTCAATACGTATCGTTAGTAATTTAAATATTATAAATAATTTACAATTGATCTATGACTAATACTTCCCTACTTTATAAAAAATCTCACAGGAATTTTAATCGCTTCTCTTCAGTTTCCTCAAAAAATTATAACGTTTTATCAGCACTGATCCACAAATCGTGGCATTAACACCGTTAGTTCAGCGTCGTCCGTAACTCTCTTAATTTACGATTGCGGATTAAACGATCTAGCCGACACATATACGAAAACGAAAGACGAGGACGGAAGAAGCGACGTAAAATCTTTATTACGACTCGAACATATCGACGTTAATTCTGCGTTAGAAACTTAGCAGACGACCGGAATTCTCCGAGAGCTCATTTGCAGTTCGGGAACGGCGGCTGGACCTTAAAAAATTTTTCGGTCACACGTATCTATTAATACAGGCGACACAGGCACAGTAGCCGAGTTATGAGCTGATCTCTGGCCGCCTCCTTCTTGATTCACGCCACCTTCTTCTCCCTTCGTCGCCTTGTAAGCGAGCCCCGTTACATTCCATGCACATTACGATATATTCGATGAAAATTTGAATTTCAAATCGCCGACACACGCGCCCGAGTGTGCGTGTAATGAGAACCGGCGTCTTCGATTTTTCAGGTCGATCGTACGAGCGCGCCTTTTTGATGTCGAGTTATCGGCAAACATTTTTTTTCTTTTTAATTTGCCTGACTGATGGCTGGGATTCGATCGATAATAAGCGGCATGCGGCCACGGATTAAGCAAGATATCAGTGGTTGAAGAAAGGATTGAAGAATGGGTTTGGTTTGATGCTATTTTGTTAGATGTACTTACTATTATCTTGGTGAGAGATTATTGGGGACACCCAAAATTTGTCTACAAACTATAAAAATCTATAAAGTCCACGATAGTTTTAAAGAGGCCTTTAAAAATGTTGAAACTTTTTTATTGGGTTAGTAATTTAATTGCTTTTAGAATATTTTAAAAATATCAATAACATATTAATATGGCTTAAGAATTTTTTCAATAATTACATTACTTTGGTTTTATAAAAAATTTATAAGGAAATTTCAAACTTAATTTTTATAAAGCAAGCTATTGTTTTTTCTTTTGATTATTAAACTTTACATTTAAGTATACTACACAAAAATTAAAATTATTTTAATTATTTTTAGATTGAAAATATACCAAATTATGACAACTCTTAATAAAACTTTTCTTTCAAATTAAAATTGTTTGTCCAGGATTCAAAAATACAAATCCATCGAAAAACTTACTTCCATATGTTGCATGCTACATTACACAAAGATTTTAAAAATACAAATTTGGTTTGTGTGTCACGCGGTTACGGCAGGAATAAAAGAGTTAAAAAATATATTGCAATATACACAAATCTATAGAGGAACGTGTTGATTTAATTTCATGACCGTTTACTTGCATTCTTTGTTTCATTTCAATAGAATTTTAGCATAAACACGGTTGTAATCCTGCAATTTTAGTAAATACTAAAATCGCAAGCAGCATATAGGAAATTTATTTCCATGTATGCGAATAGCAAGGTAGAGGGGAAAGCATTTATAGACAGCGCGATAAAATAGTACCATGTTTACACTGAAATTCCATGAATTCTTTATATTTGTTGTATGCGAAATTTGCTAACGGAATTCGTAGCTGTAATATATTTCTTGCAGGTCGCAGTTGTCCTCCAAAATTATCTGTTCTATCTCGGCACAAAATTTCAAGTCAATATTAAAGCGTCTAAGAATGGCTTTTATTAATAGTCTTATAATAATTATATAAAAAATAACGTGGTGAGGTAGAATTGAGTTTGGAATCCAAATAAGAGCAAATAAATGTATTTGACTATCTGTAATTGTTTTATAAAATTTATTAGTTTTCTAAAAAATTAATAAGTGGTTCAATGCATATAAAAATGTTACACAGGATTTAATTATACTGTGATGTAGTAATCAACGCTACAGTTTTTATTCGATACCACAACGTGAGTGGAATAATGATTATAATAAAAGCTTCTTGATCTGCCAAATATCAGCTGTACTACAGTAGGTACTCTTAAACGCGTGACAGCATGATTAACAATTCAACTCAAGCACATCAACACGTAGGATGATGTCTTACTATGTTTGAATAATAAATTGTCAAAAATTCTTCATAATTTTAAAGTAAAAAATGTAACCGTGTCTTATTTCATAAGACTTGAAAACATTATTGGAATGAAAGTTATTTTTGATAAAATACTTTATTTTGCTATTAAAAAAATTTAATCCGATCTTTGAGTATTAATAAAACTGCAAAAAATATGAGCTAAAGTAATTACACCACAGCTCATTCTATTACAAAACGATTTTCCACTCTCAAAATCCCAAATATTTACAACTCAATCAACAGCAAATCATCGCAATTTCCTTATTTAAACCACCCGTAATTAACCCCTCGCTCCGATTACAAAAATCCTCCCAACACATCCCGCAAATCTCGCAAAACCGTTCTCTCATCGCGCTCAGCACTCCGTCAATTCCAAACTCAATTACCCGTCGACGCTCAAAGCAATCGGCGCGATCAGCGAAATTTATCGATCTCTCGCTGCAATCGCGCTCGTGGATCTCGGTCAGTGATCCTATACGCGTGTGCAGCATCGACACGTGCGCTGGCCGATCTCTTCTCGCCAGGCCATTGGCATTCTTCCGCCGACGAAATGATTTCGCAACGGATTTGACCGGGGGGAAACCTACTTGGTTTTACTTTTTAAAGGCGATTTACTTCCTTCTTTTTGTTCTCGCTATTCTCTCTCTCTTGCGCGTGTTCGTGCTCTTCTCTCTATGAATGAAAAAAAAGGAACACGCGCGCGCGAACGTCGGGCCACTTTTACTTTTTACGAGGATTTGAACCTGATTTGAAGAAAGTGCTCTGCGAGATCGTGCGTCAACGATAGAGCGCGATTTTTTTTCTCTCGAAATTTTCAGAAAACGATGGGGAGTGACGCAGTTGTTTCTTCAGGCGAGATATGAATTTTAGAGAAAGGGACAGTGCCTGGTAATAGCGAGAAAGTTCTCGGTTTCTAGAATTTGAATATATTTTAGATGCTGGTCGTTTAATTTGCTGCATGATGTAGATCCGAGGCATGCTTATTAGACGGCTAATTAATTAAAGTTTCAATTATCAGATATACTTTTTGAATCTCATTCAGTTAAATGTTTATGAATTGCCTCTAATACGTTCAAAGTGCTGATGCACTGATAGTCAATTTTATGATAGTGAAAAGCATTTATATACAAATTATTATTCCGAAAGTAAGAGTTTAAAGAAATAATTATTGTTTATAGAGTTTGCTTTTGCATAGTTATTATAATATGTGAGTTTGAATGCACGAGGAGACTAATATAGTCAGTTCTAGCTTTCAGAGTTAAAAAAGAGTTCTTTACATTTTTTTAGGATTTATAATCTGTGTTAATTAAAATTTTTATATGGTACGCTCTTTATCTTTAAACATCCTGTGGAGAATAGAACGGAAAACAATGCCTAATAAAATGCTCTTTTACAGTTACTATAGAATCGTTAGATTTTAAGCAAAGATGAGTTGAGCTAAGTAATATCTACTTGCAGTTGCAGCATTATTCAAAATTTGTACTCCTCTTTAAAAAACAGAGCTTATTATCGTATGAGAAGTAATCTTTGTAACTGTTGAAATCACTGATGTAAAACTTAATGCAAGGTAGCATGAGATGATTAATATTTTAATTAGGTTACTCTACTTATTTGCTACTTGGAGCAGAAAAAAAATTCTGTGTTTATAGTCTCACATACAAAGTAAGAGAATGTTTCAATAAAAATTATACCTTGTGTGAGCTAATTATTTTATTTAAACTTCATCCGTACCTCATCCCCACTTGCTGATATTTTCTTTATAATAAAGTTAATACTTTCTCCTTAAGAAATAAACATTTTCTCACGGAGGACAAAATATTTGTGAGGATTAAGATTGATTTATATCCTTTTTTTACACAGCCCCATTTGTACAATGAACTTACCTTTTGAACAATGAACGCGTGCCATATTAATACTGAAAAAATCTGTGACTAACCAATTTCGATTCCCGACCGCAGTAACTTAATACTCAAAGATAACTTTCTTTCGTAACGAATCGAGATCGATCATCGATCCAACCAATTGAGCGCCAATCAATTAAAAAACACTATCGCTTGTGAAAGTGCTAATTAAGCACTTGCATCCACTCTGTGCGCTAAATAGGCCAGCGACATTAGCCAAAGGTCAGCGCATCTCATTGAAGTAAATTCCCCGGCTATCAAAGAAAGAGATAGCTGGAAATACGCTTACAATGCGCCGTAAAACACTCTTACTTCCGGTAGAATCTCCGGATTCTCCAAGCCACGACGATATGCATCTATATACCTCGGCACACACTCGAGCGCGCGCTAAACGAAAACGACATGAAGGTGGTTATCTCTACCGTGGGCTGCTGCTGCCGCCGCTGCTTGAGGGTCAGAGTAGAAAGTGGACTTGCCGGCTTGCCGCGCGAGCCGACTGAAGGTCGGATCCGGGATTCTTCGGGGCCTGCGTGTGAGCGCGATATTGCGCTTAAGCTCACTGCCACGGTCACGGACTTTTCATTCAAGAGCGACTCACGGGCGTTGATACTTTTTTGCCAGCGCGACTTTTTTTGCATGCTAAAGTGATAAGTTTCTTGTTGAGGGAAAAGTTTCACTTTTGAAGAGCGAAGTTTTGTTTCTTTTTTGCGGCGTGGATGTGTGTTAAATTTAAAGCGCAGTTACGATGGGTGTAAGAATTTTGAATTTTGGTATTTTTTAGGAATTGGGCTATGGTATTTTTTTGTTCCTTTTGAATTATAAATTTTTTTGATATTTTTTGGAGTAGCGAGTTTAAGACATTGAAAGTGACCTTATTTCGAATGAGATTGATATTTAACAAAATTTATGTGGATCAAAGTAAACGATGCATTTTGCATATTTGTACGGCTCGTTTTGAAATTAACTGTATGTGGTTTCTTCTTAACCAGTACAAACCTATAATCAATTCGACTACTCATTGCGCACAAAACTTAAGACAAGTTCAAGGTTGTAAATTAAGCGCTTTGAAGACACAGGGAATTACAGTGCTGTAAAATAACAGACAAGGTTTGTTTCTGCTAAAAATAAACTAGAAGGGTATAAATTATACCGTTAAACTTTCAAGTTTATTGACTTTGTAGCTGTTGTGTCTCCGACGCGGAAAGTTTTATTATCTCCAAAATGTTTTGACGGACTTTTTGACTGTTAAAAGAAAAAGCAGTGAATGAAAAAATATGTGTTTGTAGGTCTGCGTCTTTAATTTTTTTCTAAAATACTATTCTCTTGGTAAAGTTAGTAATACATTTAATTTAATAACTTTTGAGAAAAAGGTAATTTAGAAAATTGCAAGTCGAAGTCAATCTTTCACATTTCAAATCCACAGCAAAAACCAAAACCGCAATCAGAGCTCATTAATTTTACAAGTTCCTAGACTTCCCAATCAAACGTCATATCACTGATTTACCAAACCATAAAAAACTTAATTGTTAAACGCTCATGCGGCTTCACCGACCACCAGAGAGAGTGGCCATTTAACTCCGCGTCTGAGTTTAACGCGGCACTAAAATTCGCCGTTTTTAACGCCTCGGGACTCTGTCATTGCGGATTTACATTCCCTGAATTTCAATCGGCCGCGCCGGAACTTTTCACACGCGCGGGCTAGCGCAGAGAAAAAGCCAGCCAGGAGAAATGTAAAACGCGTCAATTTCAAAGCAAATAAAAACGCTTTCTCTTTCATTCATGAGACATCGCGCGCGCAAGCGAGCGCGATTACATTCCGGATCTCACCTCTCCTGAATGACGAATTCTACGTACAGGATATTTACGTATGGTTTCCGAGGCTGTGATTCAGAGCCGAGGTGCTTGCGAACACGGTGAAATTATCAATGAATCGGGGCTCCGGGAAGAGCTTCTCTTAATGGACGTACGAGTGGAGACTGAAAAGTCGGGCCGCAGGATGAAGAGGACGGCGCTTCCGATTTCCATTATTTATGGCTCCGTGTGGAGAGGATGGAAATTGGAAAAATCGGGACTTTCGACTGAGTTTCGAATTTCTAAACGGATGTGAGCTTTTTGTTATGTATGTGGATTGTTTTAGCTGAAATGGATGGACTCTTTCTTTTGATATTTATAGTTCCGAATCGACGTTTCATTTATTTGAATGGGGAGTATAATTTTGGAGAATGCTTTTCTTTCTTCGTTCTTGAATTCTTCACTTAAATGCATTATTTTTTGTACCCTTTGCCTAAAGTTTATCTTTTATTTTAATTAACCTAATACTGGTTTATTATCGTAAAAAAACTTTATAATAACTCTTAATTTTACCTTTCACCTTCACACTCATTCGATCCCTTTTCATCACCTTCGCCAGATAATCACTAGTTTTTATTAATTTAATTACCACTAATCGAATCAGTAAAACCATCGACCACTTTTTTCCATCCTTTTTTGTCGCCTCCCGGCACCTTTCCACCTTTATCATATTCGCGCCAGCCTAAAGAAAAACAAGACCCACAAAAAAAAAACGAAGAAAGAAGAAACCCAAGCCGGCTCTCGCATCCCAAAAGCCTCGTAAATAGGGACTCATTACTCGTAATGGCTCAATCATTCAAATCCCAGCTCCGGATAGAGTCAAATGTTACAATCGTATCTGTCCAAATCTGTTTTGTCAGAGAGCGAGGCGGCGGTGGATCTAGGATGCGAGACCTACAATTTCGAGCTAGACGCGCACGCACGAGGAGAAGAACCGTTTAAGCTCGACAATCTCGTGGGTGGCATTGTGCCCGGCGCAAATGATTCCCCGGCGACTAACAGTTTCGCTTGTAAGAGGCGTGTTGCCGGAAAGCGCGCGCGCGCCCGCGAAGGCCTTCCTTGACGCGCAGCGGTTTTCAGAAGGTGGCGACTTTTTTTTTCCCGTTGACACGCTAAAGCCTGGGATGCCTGGGGAACAGTGGAAAGGCCTTTTAAGGCGGTTGTCGGTAAATTAGTGGCGTTTATGGGAGTTGGGTGGGTAAGGAATTTTGTGGGATTTATGGGTGCTTTGTTCGTTTTGTCACGATTGATTAGTTAAATTGAATTAGTTTGTATTATTATGGAGGGTTACAAATTAAAAATTGATTTCTACATAACTATTTTTTGAAAATAAATATGAATTTTTTTTTAATATTATTTAGATGTTACGTAAATATTGTTTGCAATATTGTTGGAATATTTGAACAATATTTTTCAAACAATATAAAAATATTACCTAAATATTGTCTGCAAAAATTTTACAGTATTTACCAATATTAAAATGCTTTATAGTATTAGACAAAAAATTGTTATAAAAGTAATCACGTTGATGAAAGATGTTTAAGAGTCACAAAAAGTATAACGTCGTTAACACTGGTTAATCAAGACTAACTTTAAAGTCGGTTTTCTCTCTCTTTTGCCCACCGATCGTTTGAAGGCAAAATTTCATTTTGAAGGCGTAATTATAGGGCCCGATGTGCGAAGTTGCCATTAAATGGACGCTTTCCCTCAAGATCCCGTTTGTTCCAGTTTAAGGAGCTTACATATATCTAAAACTTTCGTTCAATCAAGCGCGACGAAAGCTCGAACTTTCACTAATAAGCTGACTCCTGCGAACTCGAATTAACGCCTTGACATAATGTTAGGATTTCTATTAGAACTTGCATGCAAATTTCTCTCGGCTGACCTTCATTTAGACAGGTCTTAATTAGTGCGAATTATGGGCAACGAAAGTATCGGGTGATGCCCGAGTAAGATAAAAAATTATGTTGATGTTAATATGGATTTTGAAAAATGCTCGTAAAATTTATTGAAAGTTATTGTGTCGGGCTACTTAACTAGTGAAATATATAATTAAAGATTTACTTTTAATTTTATCGAAAGGTATTTTTTTTTCTCTTTATTATAACTTAATAACCGAAGACAGGTTTTACAGTTACATTTTCAAAGGTATTCAAAATATTGCTTCGCTTTTACGGTTAATACTTTCACTCCTGAATTTAAATTTACTTATAAATTGATGATTAGTAATCGAAATTATCCGATTTAAAATAACAGTTTTCTAAAACGCATAAAATTCTCAAGTTTCAATTGAAATGTAATACTTTTTTTAAGTTTCTTCAAGACCATCATATCTATTACAGTATAATAAATCAAATCAAACAAAATCTCTTAGATAACAACAAGCACAAAACCGCAAATCCCACCCAACCCCAAAACATCCAAAAACCAGCATCGCCAAAGCCACACCCGTCAACCCTCGCCCCAAAAACTTTCAATTTTCCCCTCGAGCAAAATAACTTTTTATCGGCCAGCGTCCGACATCTCCACTGCACGCTGCTCAAACAGTGTCACCTCGACGCGGCAAGTCAAACACACTCGAAATACCACAACGCGCGAAAAAATCCGTGGAATCCGACGAGCCGCGCACGCCGATGAAGAAAGAGCAGGCCGCGCGCGTAAAAAAAAAGGAAGCCGAAGGAAGAGAGTTTCGCGACAGCGCGAATCGTGTCAGCCGCCCGATAAATTAGCCGGGAGCGCGCTTGTATGGGTGTGCGTGTGCGCGTGGAAAAAATAAAGAAGGAAGTTATGGGTCGCAGGTCGAGCAGCCGCGATTGGAGCTCGCGTTCCCGTAGGTGTGTGACTTTCGCGCGGCGTTTCTGCGATTTACTTTTTGCCTTTTTTTTCTGCGTGAGGACAGCGATGATGGGAGAGCGCGACATGGGTGTCCACTTTCTTGGTCTAATTTTGAATATCGCCGCGATTTTCTTTGTCCTGCTTCCATTGTTACTTGGATTACTGCGGGTCTCGGGAGTTTTTTATGTGCGTTGCGCAATGTGCGTACGTTTGATGATAGGTTTTCGTGAATTGTAATGAAAAATACTAATATGAAGTATGAATGTACTTTTTAAATGATTACCCTAAAAATTTATAACTCTAGATTTTTAACATAGTTAATGTTATAGATTAAATACTGTAATTAATAAAGCAGCTCAAGAATCTTGAATTATCATTCTGAAACAATCCATTTCCAGAATAACCAGCATTGACATTTTCCCGAACTATAACTAAGGCGTGTCCAAAGCGTATAAATTATAATTACACGACTTCTTCAAAACTGACGGCAAGAGCAGTATCCCTGGCTTATTCAAATACAAAGATAATCTCATATTATTTATGAGGTACACTTATTCAAATGCCCAGCGTCATATGACGCCAAGATATATATACCTCCGTAAATACTGTCCACTATATTTTTTTTGCCTACTGAGAGCGTAGAACCCACATGCAGCTGTACGCTAACCAACTCGCACACGCGGATGTGTACACACATAATAGGCGCACTGTAAGCACGGTGAGGTCTTACTTAGAGCAAAGTACACTTTTCCCGTAAGTACATAGTCGCGTACGCGACCGTCGACAGCCGGCTGCGTCGGCGGCGTTGTATATGTACACGTACACATACGGGAGGGTCTACTGTAAGCTGGTCTACCTGTGCTTAAGGAGCTGCGTGCGATAATGATTTTTCTTTTATGTAGGATGAGAAAATTGTTTAGAGGATGTGATTGAATGGAGCAGTGTCGTTTAATCACTGATGTTGAATCGGAAAGGTGGATTTCACAATGTCGTGTAAAGAGTAAATGACATGTGATTTTTTATTTTTTTGTTTATTAATTTAGTTTTAGATTGAAGGTTTAGTTTATTTTTAAATATTAAATTAGTTAAAAATATTATAATAATGAAGATTAATTCTCTTATACTATTAATCTGAATATTCTTTACACTATGAGAAGTTTGAAATGTATTCAAAACGGTTGAACTAAAAAGAATTTGGGATATAAAAGCGAAACGAAAAATAAAAGTATTCTAAATATTAGTATTTAAAACTTCGTTTTGTGGGTTAAAAAAATATCCGCTTAGTACATCCTATCCCAAAATAATATTTTTATTTATCCGATTTATAGACTATTTATTTTTTATGCATGAGACAGCTATTTCTTCCATCTAAAAGGATTCTAATACAACTCTAAATTGGACTCTAAAATATCTATAATCAATGAAAGGTGTATTTCATACAGCGGATATTGCCATTTACTACACGCTGCAAACTTTTACACGGTACTTCGCTCTGTACCTCTTTTAACGATCACTTTCTTTTTTACAATCTTTAAAGCTCGTTGCATCAAGATCATACCCAATCCGTAATTGTCATATTAACTTTTTACTTAAATTTAGTTAACAAGTACAAAAAAATACTCTAAGTTCACTTGGTCCCGCTCATCTGACCAGTGTCCCCCTAAACAGCGTGTCACCTTAGTCCCATGGGCGTGGAATGTAAAAGAGGAAGAAAAAAAGAATAACGCGCTTTTATTAACATATCGAAACCAGTTTTTGCCGTTTTTGAAAAAAAGTGCCGAAAATGGTGGGAGCCAGGGAGAGGAGCACCCGAAGCCGGCTACCAGGTGGGGAAGAAGAAGCTGCATCGGCCGGGCGGCTAACAGATATACCGAAGGAGTGGGGGGGCCCCAGGCCTGCCGGCCGCGCGGACACATAAAGAGCACATTCGAAAATTCTGTATATTTTTTTCTCTCTCTCTCTTCCTTAAGCTCGCTCCCGCGTCTCGCGCCTTCTTTCTCCGTCTATCGACCGAACCCACCTTCCGAGGCCAGTATAAATAGTCAGTGACTTACACCTGCGTGCCTGATTCGTTCCTCGCTCGTTCGCTCGAGAAGACAAATACCACAAGTAGCTCATCTCATCTCTGAGACAACTCCAAAGACAGACATGAGGTCCTTCGTCATAGCCGTATTCGCGTTCGCGCTTGTAGCCAGCAGTCAGGCCCAGAGCCTCGACGAGTGCCTCCAGCAGGACAGCATCTCTTGCGTCCAGAAGAGCCTGTTCAGGAAGGCCAAGGAGTTCTTCGACAAGGACAGCTTCGAGCTTGCCACCGGGGTCAGCCTCGTCAAGGTCAAGTCAGACAGAAGCTCGAGAAGCGGCAAGGATCTCGTCTACGAGCAGGAAATCGATCAAGCTGGCAATGTTGCAGAGAGGCAAAGTGCACTTGAGAACTTCGTCGGCGAGGAGGCTGGCGATTTCTTCAGCGGACGCAGCTTGAGGGTCAGTTTGCGAGTGGATTGTGATTTATTGTTTTGCGATTAGATGACGTGGTGTTGAAAAATTTTCAAAAGTGCTGGGACAGTCAATTTGTGGGGAGTTGTTTTGAGAAAAGTTTTTTCAAAAGTTCGACGATCAGCCTTTTAATGGTATTTCTGGTACATACTGACAGAGTGTGAATTTGCCGATATTTTCTTTTATATGTATGCTAGAGGAATATATTGATAAATTTTACATTGCTCGGTTGTGTACGAATTTCAAACCATTAAGGCGTTGATATATTGTTTAAATACATTAATAAGTTATTTAAAAATTAATGGTTCTTTGATTTAGAGATCCATTGATCTTTTGTTGAATTGCAAATCTATTGATTCTGATAAAAAGATAACTCATAATAATATTTAATACAAAACGCGATTATCATTTGCACATTTGTACTTGCAGATCAACTTCTCGCCTGCTTTGGAAAAAATTGGTCAATCCGCACGAGCCCTTAGCGAATCTATCCCTACTGAAGTCAGACAGGCTGTCGATGAAGTCGTCGAAGGTAAATATATTACAAATCATAAAAATTATTTAGCTTATTCTTCAAATTTCTCTTCTGTAAAAATGAAATAAACAAAATCCATTTTTTACTGGGTATTAAAAAGCTAATACTTTCAATAGAAAGTTTTAATATTGAAAAATAATTTGTATTATTTACATATTTATTACATCCTTAATATTTTGTAGCATTTTACATTATAAATTTATTTAAATAATTAATTTAATCAAAAACATAATTTGCGGTAATTTTTGTCGCTTGGTAATGTTTTTGCATAATTAACTACTAGAAGCTTCCCAATATTCACCTTGGTTAATTATAAACGTAATTCAATGCGTAAGTTATGGCTTTAAAAATTTCATTAATAAATTTAATAATTTTATTAATTATTAATTTTTATCGTTTTAATATATTATAAAGTCATATGCTTTCAAGTAAATATTTTATGTTGATAACCTGAGTATACATGATTCAGTGCACGTAGGTTACACGTTGAAATAAAAGTACTTCACGTTTTATATACAAAGATATCGATCTCTGGGAATGTTTGTTTAGAGCAACCTATAGAAAAATCAAGATCGTAGTTAAATTTTGACCCAGTTATTTTTAAGAAAGCATACAAAAACCAGTTTAACTCACGCGGCAATAAGAGAAAGTATAGATGAGATCACTTTTAACACAATTCTTTCAACTAATGCGTAGTTAGAATTTAATGATACAATCAATCTAGATAAGGTACAGCACCCCGCGCTCTAACACGAGCATCTAAGTAGCTGTATTCATCATTAATTCTCCACACGTCCAAACCGAAACAAAAGAAACCTCAGCAGAGTAACGCAACTCATAAAAAAAAGAAGACCCAAAAGTCAAGACACTCTCTTTTCTTTTCCAGGCCGTGGCAAGAAGAAGATCCTGAAAAAGATCCTTCCCCTGCTCGCCATCGCCAAAGTGAAGCTCGGTGTCCTCGCCACCCTCGCCTACTTCGGAATCGCCCTGCTCGCCAAGAAGGCCATCATCGCCTCCCTCATCTCCATCGCCATCTCCGCCTTCATCGGTCTCAAGGCTCTCTGGGCCTCCAAGAGCCACGGACATGACACCACCGCCTACAGCTCTGGCTGGAGCTCTGGTGGATCCGGCGCTGGCTGGGCTTCAACCGGTGGTTCCGGCTGGTCGACCGGTGGCGGTGGTAGCTCTGGTGGCTGGGACGACGCCCACGGTGCCTACTCTGCCCAGAACCAGGCTTACTCCGGCTACCATCACTAAGCAGGATGCGTATGACAAATAATTAACGATGAATGATTTGATTAATGTTAGAGATAAGGCGTCTTCGATTGCGAATCGACCGATTGAGATCCGATGAGCCGCGTGGGAAGATTTCGGTGGGATCGTAAACTTCTGGGCTGGTTGAATCGATTAGCTTCCGCGATGATAGCGGGTCAGAGTGATATTTATGAGTATATGGATATTTATGCTTATATCGGCTCTGGCCTGTTTTTAAAGAATCTGTGAAATTTTGGTCGAAGGGATCCGTTTCTGTCCGACCGAGAGTGAAATTAAACCGGTTAATATGAGACCAATATGATACACATTCATAACTGTTACTGTACTTTCACGAGGAACCTAAATATGCTTCTGCATTTTCTCCGCGCCAGTTCACCCGGACAATTTCGGCAACAAAATGTTTACAGATTACCAAGCCAATTTTACGCCGGATTGGTTCTTAGACTAATAATAGCTGTTATGACTCACGCCTAATTCACGATGGGATTAATGACCTATGCTAATTTTTAGTAGAAGCCAGTTAGATGAAATAACTGGATTTTTGGTAAAAATTTGGTAATTAGGTCATGTTGTTCCATCAATCGTAGCGGATTCATTAATTAATTGTCAATCCTCTGCATCCAATGAATGTAGAATAGATGTTGATTCGTGTTACGTATCAAATATTTAGTCGAAGCGCCTGAATAATCCGCGTCAGTTATAATACAAATTAACCGTGTCAGATGAAATCAGAATCAATACCGAAAGTCGAAGAAGGGTTAAGCATGTAAATTTTATTCACGCCAGTTTAACCAGCCGGAAGAGGAGATCCTATCGGTGCCTTTCTGACGGGACATCGATCGAAACGAGTCGATTGACTGAGTGCCAAGAAGACGTTATATGAAATAATTGCCACAACGGAGAAAACAAAAATATTTATTGTCATTAATATTATTATTATTATTATTATTTATCGGTTGAGCGTCGAACGCAAAACCGTCGTTCTCCATGTACATATTTATAACGATCGCTCGCTCATACTCCGTAATATTACGATAATTATTATAATTATTTCATATTTATATATTTAAACAGTTGTTTCTTCTAATCTGCTCCGTCACCATCAAAAATTTGTTGTACTCACCGAGTAGCGACTCGAGCTTTTATTTTCGTTTTTCTGTTAATACGAGATTATACAGCGGATTTGTTAAATCAAACCGAGAGGCTAGTCGTTCGTTACCTTCGTGCAAATGTCAAACTTTATATACCTCTGAATATCTGAGTGTTTAAATTACACTTTGTTATTAAAAAAAAAAATGTTAATTTTATTATTTATCATACCTTTCCTTGTAGTTATAAAACAATATTAATTTTAGTATCTTACATATACTGCATAACACATATTTACATACTAAACAATTACATCAGTAATATAAAATATAGATTTCTTAACATCACTTTTAAAGCATAAACCAAACAGATCCTTGATTACATATAATTGTTTCTTCGATCAATTTACTCAAGCTATTATAGCTTTTTAGTCCTGTAGTCATAAAATATCCAGTAACCGCAGCTCAATAAAATTACTACCAGGTAACTCCATGAATAAACCTACCGCACCAGGCAAGCAAGCAAGCCCAGACAAGCAAAGTAATAGCACAAGCTCATCCGCAATAAAACAGAAACGTTCTCCCGCGTCGCGGAAAGCATATCACATCGATTCCCAGAAAACCAAAGCTCCTTCCAAGTCCAAGAAACTCACAGCAACTCCACCCCCACCTCGACTCCTAGCTCCTACGCAAATCTCACAATCCAAGCTCGTCGCGCGCCGGGCAATATCGAATCAGAGCCTGCTCGCTTCGATACCCACACACGTAAGGCGTGAGCCGAGCGCCGCGCTTGGAGAACAGGACGAGCGGAGAACGCAGGAGAGTGGGCGTCCGTGCATTGTGCGTGCATACGCGCTCTTTGGGCCGGAATAAAAAAAAAAAAAGAAGGACGGCACGACACGACAGCCGAAAAAGGGGGGCAGAGCGCGCGCGCGCGCGCGGGCAGCGGCTAAGTAGAGTAGGGATCGGTAATGTCGGGCCCCCCGAATATAAGGTAAGGAGCATGTCGGCTGGACCACACGAAAATTTCACTCGGCCGCGTGTGCACGCGCTGCGAGCGCGCCAACTGGTTTTCGGGTGGAGAGTAAAAAAGAGGCGGGGAGCCCAGGAGGGAGAGAGACACTTGCACGCACACAGCCGCGCACTTACACATGCGCTCTTGTCTTACTCTCTGTCTCTCTCTCTCTGGTGCTGCTTCGGTAGCCGGCCGGTATATATAGTAAAGGACTTACACCTGCGTGCGTGACTCGTTGTCTACCCGCTCGGCCGAGAAGACAAAATATATACACACAGGCAGGCGGACGCGCAGGTTGACCGCCATGAAGTACCCGCTCGTCTACCTCGTCGCGTTTGCGATTTTAGCTGGCTGCCGGGCCCAGAGTATCGATGAGTGCTTGCAGAAGGATAGCATAGCTTGCATTCAAAGGAGCTTGTTCAGAAGGGCCAAGGAGTTCTTTCAGAGGGATAGTTTTGAGATTGTCACGGGCGTCAGTTTGGTCAAGTCTAGTGCTGGGAGAGGATCGAGGAGCGGCAAGGATTTGATTTACGAGCAGGAGGTCGAAAAGGCGGCTGGTGTTGCGGAAAGGCAGAGCGCGATTGAGAATTTCGTTGGGGAAGAGGTCAGCAATTTCGTCAGCGGGCGTAGTTTAAAGGTAAATGGTCATACATTAACGAGTAAGAAAAGTTTAGAATTTTGTTTTTCAATAGCTTTTTAACAAAATTTAACAATTTTTTTCATTTTTAGTAATAACAAAAGTAGTTTGTAATAATAATATTTTATTGATAACATTTTAAAAAAATAATGAATGGAAAATATAATTGTTATAATGATTCTTAAAAAGAATTTTTTTTTTTTTAATCTTTGGAAAGTAAAAGTAATTGCTTTAATGCGTGGGCCATAGTGGAACGTATTTAAGGAAGGCGTGACAGCAGTTTACTGTTAAGTTGCTCCAAAAAAGTGTAATAAAGTTCTTATTTCTACATTTAGATTTTTAGATTAGATAAATCATTACTTAGAAAAAACTAAATAGTTAGATAATTGTTTAGTTATTCCTAAAAGTTACTGTTATTATAAAAAATTTTCATTTTTTTTTTTATAAAACTTATACTTTTATTTTATTAAAAAAAAATTTTTGTAATATTAGATAAAATTTTAGATAAAACTTTAGTTAATAATTATTCGTTTACAGATTAACTTTTCCCCCGTTATCGACAAAATTGGAGAATCTGCACGTGCTGTTAGTGAATCAATCCCTACAGAAGTCAGACAAGCAGTTGACGAAATTGTTGAAGGTATTTATTTCATATATATTATAAAACGGAAAATATACTTTTTTCTAATACTTGATTATACAACTACGCGGTCAGAGGTTGCGTACAGTTAGAACTGTGAACAAAAATAAACAAATAAAAAAAAAAAATTTAAAAAACGCATCTTCTCAGCAAATCAGATAATAATGAATAAATTGTTAGCAGTAAAATACACATTCATTGTTTATAAAGAAATATAAATTTTATTTATGATATATAATTACTATAATATGTTACATTTTTGTAATAGTTAATAGATATTTAAGAACAAAATTGTCATCGTATCATTTAAATATTAAAAATAAAATAATTTAGAATCAATTTAGACATTATCGCAATAAAAACTAATCTTAATATCGGCAATTGAATTTCCTCAATATAATCAAGGAGTTATTGATATTATGCACTTGAATTTGCTTTCACAAATTATGCATATACACATATAATTGGAATCATTCGAAATAAATTTCATGTTTTGATTATGATAATTCCTTGGTAATCACTGGTAATAGTTATTAAATTTAAAATAACTAAATTTATTTTACTATTATATACTCTTAAATTTTAAAAAGTGAAAGTGAAAAAATATTATATATAAAATTATCCCATGTAACTCGAAATAAAATAATATTAGAGACTTTAATTGTAATTATATTTAAAGTTATGTATAGAAAAACATTAATATTTCTTGTAAGACCCGATACTCATCAAACTACCATCTTATAAAGGAAGTTATGTCGTAACCGCAGTCACTTCTCATTTCTCTACAGTAACCTACATTTCTTTTTCTTCTTGACGTGTTAAAGTCATTAACCTTTTTGTAATCTATCAAACTCTACATGATTTATTTTCATATTGATAATACTTCACAAGTTATAAGTTACGCGTATATACATTCAGACGTGCAAGCAAACACACATGCAAATGTTAAAATGGTAAAATACGTAAAAATACATACAAAATTTATTTATTGACAAAAAGGTGATGTATCTTATTAATTTTCAATAAATTTGTAGTATTGCCACTTTAAACTATAAAGTAAAATATACACGTAATAAAAAAATTATTAGTTAAATCTCCTAATTCATTTAAGTTAAAATGATGATGCAATAAATTCCCTTACACCGTGTTTTGAAGATTTAACTTACTTGAAGACGGAATTTTCCTAACTTTTCTTCACTTTTAAGAGTTTAATTACAAAATTTATTCAGTGTCTTTGAATCTTGATTCATTCATCATTTAATTAATTTTAATTTTGAGTTATGAAACTAATAATTGTAACATAAAACTATTTATCGTTTCCTTGGCACTGACAGTAATTTAATTATAATTAATTTCCATTTTATTGATATCTATTAGTATTAATGAAATTTTCATTAAAATGCATTCATTAATAAAAAGATAATTGATAATTAAAACATCGTAATTCATAATTTCAGGTCGGGGTAAGAAGAAACTCTTGAAAACAATCTTACCACTGCTGATCGCTGCCAAAGTAAAGATCGGTGCTCTGGCGACTCTTGCCTACTTTGGCATTGCCCTTATAGCTAAGAAAGCAATTCTTGCTGCTCTCGTTTCCATCGCCATCTCCGCATTCATCGGCTTCAAGTCTCTCTGGGCTGGTAAGGGTAGCGGACACGATACCACCGGTTACAACAGCGCAGGATGGAGCGGGGGCGGAGCTGCTGTATCCTCTGGCTATGCAGCGCCCGTCAGTAGCGGATGGTCGTCCGGCGGCGGCTCCGGCTGGGACGACGCCCATGGAGCTTACTCGGCACAGAGCCAGGCCTACTCATCCTATCATCATTAGGAATCGCGGATTAGAAATGATTGAGGACAGATGAGATTTGATGATATGATGAATTAAGCTCTGTTTTAGTAATGATGTCAATCGACAATTTCAAAAATAAGGAATCGATAATTTGTTAAACTCTATAAAATTTAAACCAAATTCAAATAAGTTAACACGTACCTGAAAATTACAAAGGGCATCATTTGATATTAGGTCTATTCAGTATATAGAGAATATACAGTATAGAAATAGAAAATACTATTCTCATTGTTCATCGAATGTGCGTTACAATTTTCGCAAGCACTTCAGCCATAATATTAATTTATGAAAAATGTTACGTATCATTCGATACTTAAATATTGTAAAAAACATCCGTTAATGAATTTTCAACAAGATTTCTGTGAGATAGAATTGATTGACTGACAGTTTAAATGTCAAGACAAAAGTTATGCTAAAAAATTGTTTTTTTTTTTTCAAGAAGAATATTTATTATTATCTTTAATAATATTATTTATCAGTTAAGTGTCCATCACTTAACTGTTTTTTATGTACATATTATTTACTATATTATTTGTCTGTAAGAATTATGTATTGATATTATTATAATTTATATTGTATTTTTTATAAATTATTGTATATTACCCTTATTGTTATACACTATATTGTTTATTTTTTATTTACCTTATCAAATGTCAAATTAACTCCTAATAAAATAACTCCCCTTTCCTACATTTTTTACAGTTAACTGTTGTTGTTAAGTTATATTAATAAATGTAACCAACTATATGCTACTTTATAGAAACGCATTCTAAGCTGCAGCGAAATCGATTAAATCAAAAGATTAGTCGCTACATCTGTAATTTTAAAGCGTATATACTTGCAAATAATATTTATAGTATTTTAAATATACATTATAATGACATTAAGCGAATGAATATTTTTTTATTTTTATTATCTTTAAAAATCTGTTGTGATAATTATTGATTTTAGAAATAAATTATTCAATTATAAGACAAGTTATAAAATTAAAAAAAAAATGATAGGATAATGTTAGCTACATAGTTTCATTTAAGGGTTGTATTACTGTTTTGGAATAACAACTCTTTTAATAATGATATGGAAAAAGTCATTCATTTTTACTAACTCTGATTATGGTTTAAATGATAAAAAATATTTAACAATTGAAAGCAAATTTATCTTGTTATAAAAAATCATAAAAATAAAAATATGGAGTATTTTCTATTTTTGCGAATATATACGCAGTCTAAAAGAAGGGAAGAATAAAAAGTGGAAATAAAGCTCCGTTATAATTCTCTTTAACGTCCTTCAAATCGAAGTCAAGTTTTGCATCTTCCTTGTGATCAGTCCATAAATCCGCAAAAAGGAGAAGCAGAAGGAACCGTATCCCCTTTAGGAATCGCAAAGGTCCGGTTTCGGCTTATTCGCATGTTTCGCGTGAGAACTCCTCAAAAAAAAATATATGTGTTCGGTGGCCGCGGAGGAGAAACCTCTTTCTCTTTCTCCAACGCGGCAATGACTTTCGAGCCTTCTTGGAAATCGAGTCAACTACTCCTCGACCGCACGGGTACGAAAATTAAATCGTAAGTGCTCTGGATAAGTTCACGTCGTATCCACGTAGCTGTTTTGCTCCACTTTAGGATATTTACGCAGATATTATACCTTTATTTTTTGTCAAAACGAAAATTTCTTCTAAAGACGGCAAAGTCAGTCAAAAGTTTTGCGAGTATCGGGTAGTTGTTGGGAAACAAATTGCGGTTAATGGGTCGGTGAACATTGAAAGATAAATATTAATGATTGCTCTGAACTTTATTTGATTTGAATGAAAAATTTGTTATTATATTTTTGCTTTTTGATTGAAAAAGTTTTATGATAGGGAAAGCTATATATAATATATATTGCTACTTATTTATGTGAGTGATACCGTCTGAAAGAAATAAAAACTTCAATTTTTAATTAATTAATAATAACAAAGATTTATTTATAAAAAAAGGTAAAAGACTATTGTGTGGATTAAAATCGAGGCTTCCGAAACTCCTATGCATGGAAATCAAGCGCTAGACTCCTACCGATGCTCGTAAATGAGTTTAACTTCAGCGAAGAATTTCAAGCACTGTACCAGACTTTTTGGACCTCTGAATTGATCAAATTGTAATATTT
>UELX01002231.1:0-33108 GCA_900480035.1 Eupelmus urozonus
AATAATATTATAATAATATAATAATAAATATTACTCAAATATGGGTCATGTTCTACCTGGAGCAAGAAAATCATGACCCATGTTTGACTCATGCCGTCCTGATGAACGTGTTAATAAAATATAAGAGATTCCCAATACGAACCATATGATGTATATGATAATCCGACTATAATACAATATATTATTATAATCAAATTTTACGTACGAGTCATATATGTCTCGTTCAGCACACCAGACCCGAATTTTATGAGTCATATATGATTCGTACCGCCCTGAACGTTAAATAACAGTGTCAAAAATCATTTTTTTATTTATTAAAATTAAACCTAACGAGTTACGTTCTTCCATCAAAATAATGAAGCAATTTTTTTAAGTTTTATTGGTCTTATATTCATTTTAATAATCAAATGTAATAGCACATACGAAAACTTATAAAAGATTTCATCTCTTGCCTTCTATTTTTTTAGTATGATATCACAATTTTTTAAATTAGAATAAATATGAGCATATATAGTTTATTAAATAAAGACGAAAATAACACTTAAAATATTTATTTTTTTATGAATATAATCACATCACAATTTTTAAAAAAATTGTATACATATATAAATTATTATACATCTCTAAACATTAAAAGCATACAAATTGTTTGTCTAATGTAAATATTTTTATGAATTTTACAATTTGAATAAAAAAAATATATACATACATTTTTTCTGTATAAAAAATTATTATCTGTTTATATATAAAATTAATGAATAAATATAAAACTTAACAATATAAATTTGGAATCTCCAAGAATAATTTATGAAGCACGATTAGGAAATAAACGCAAAGTATTATATAGATACTTGAAAACCCGAAAAAATAGTACTAACAATCATTAATTTCAACAAAGTGTGTAGGCGTTTTATCGAATTTTTTTCATTTTTTTTTGCGCGGCAGAATTCTATTAAGTTGTACCTAAATACTATTCTTAAAATCATTATACAATCAATAAAATAACACTAATATACGTGCTAAATTGCATTTTAGTCGTTGATCAAAAGTAATAGCGCAGCTTACTTAATAATAAAAATCTTGCGATTTAAAATTTATACACTGTACATATTTTCCAAAATTATTTTACCTCAGCATTATTAATTTTTTCATAATTACCGAATGAATTTCAAGAAAAATTTGACGACAAGCTAAGGTAGACTGTCGCAGAATCGAAAACTTTATTAATCTCAATTTATTTTTAACTTAAATTTTTCAATACTTTTTAAAATAACAATATAAGTTTCGAGTTTAGTTTTTTAACTATTTGTATAAAAAGAACTTTCTTAAGACTCTAAATTTTCTTTCGTGCATTTTTTATAAGACAAACATTTGATTTTCAGATTTTTTCATGCATGAAAAGACGGTCTAAAATAATTGTTTTCCGTCTGTGGGAGGATTTTAAGCATTTATGGTGTGGTAAACAGTAACTTTGGATTTGTTCATCATTTTCGCCATAGCGAACTAATAGTACTTTTGCACTTTTGCACTGTAGACAAGAAGATCAACTCTTTTTCATTATATCCTTGTAAATATAATAAAAGGTGAAATGGCGACCCTCAAACAGGTGCTTATCAATTACACGTGATATGAACTCGACATTCTACCTTATATGTGCGTAAAGTATTATTTTTACATACCCCATAAATAGTACGTGTCGATACTCGTGCGAAAAAGTGATTTTGGCCTCGCGAAGCAATTGCGCTTTCTTTTGATCTTTTAAAATTTTTGGATACGACATGCAGAAAGCGAGTTTACAAAGAAGAATATCCCATTTTATTCGAGCGATAAAGAGATAAAATCTAGTTTTGCGCGCTGAGGGTCAAAAAATACTTATTTTTATTTCGGTGCGGGAGTATCAAATTGGCAATTTGGCATAGGTATATAAACAATTTTTAAATATTCCATAAAAGATAAAAAAAGAATGCTTCAGATCAGATATTTGAAAAATATAGATGAAAAACATTAGATATAAAATCAAGAATTTCTCCATAGATGTTTCCAGGGAAAAAGTCTCAATTTTTAATTCCATATTTAAAAAAAAATTACTTTAATCTTAGTTTGAACAATAGGTATAATAACATTAAGGATATGAGCCAAGTGCTTAAAGCCGAAAATATTTCTGAAAAACTGTAAGTCTTTCTTTTCTTTCGAAATTATTCTAAGTCTTTCTGGATTTTAGCACTGTAACTTTTCGAATCTTTAGCGGGGCAATAAAAACTGATTTTACTTTTAGTGTTCATTCGATAATTTTATATTTTCACCCTCGCTACCCTGGTAGAAGTCTTCCTGGGTTTGTAACCAGAATTCGCCGATACTTTCTGGCTAAAAACAATATTTTACTAATATCGTGTCTATCTAAAAAATAATATAATTATTTCGCACTTACTATTATATTAAATCGTTCATTTTTAAGACAATAAACGCAGTTTCAATACTTCAAATATTGTTAAAAAAATAAATATTAACTAATCATGTCTACATTTGATTAACACGTTAACGAGAAAATATCGTTAAGATTCTACCAGGGTAGATACAAAATAATTTATTTGCAACATATGAGGTAAAATGGTAATCCTATAGCACATTGCTACCCGAATGAAAAGCGAGGCTCGGGTGATAATTTACATGTTTTATAAACCCGCTAATTCTTTACTTTCATAGGTGCATAAGATATGTATGTACTACTAGTTCAGCATTTGCAGCTAACGGTATCGTTTCTCAGAATTTGTAGCAAAAACTATTCTTTACAAAAAAAAGCACTAAAAAGTTGAATAGTAAGACACAAACCTGTTGAAATAACATGTGTTTTAAAATGAAATTCAAACAATTTAAGTTTAAACAGTCAATTTTTGAAATTTTTTGTCTTAAGCCAGTAGAGTTACTTTTGTTTGAGTTCTGAAATAAACTTGAGGGTATTCTATTCATTGTGTTTTGATTAGTGGTTAAATTAATTCTAGACTCATCTGAGATCACAGTTCCATTAAAATGAAAAATATTATTAACTTAATCTATAGAGGTTTTCAACTTCTGACAGATAAGTCCAGCCTTCATTTTATATCATAAAATATAAAATATTGTTATTTAAGTTGAATGTTTAATCTTTAGCTTAAAAAATATTGAAAAACAAAAAGTTACGAGTTACGATCGTTTCTACATTGATCTTCTTTACGGAAGTTGTCTGTTTTAACCATTTAATATATACACAAAATAGTTGATTTTTTCAAATAATTTAACGTTCGAAAAACGACAACATAAAACGAGTGAAACGCTTAAAAACGAATGTCGTATCAACAACGCAAGTTTATCTTTCGGATTCAAGGTATCAGATCGGCCACGCTTCTTAGATCCTCAAAACTCAAGTAAGTTATGATCTTTTCGCTGCAAGCGATCGGCAATCCTCGTCCACTAATAAAGTTCAAGGCTTGTATCGCTTTTATTAAGGTACTGTGCCTTCTGATGGCTTTTTTTAGCCTGTTGGTGATCAGCTCTTCGTATTCGGGAAAGATCGAGCAGTCAATGTTCAGCAGATTCTCGTTCCTAGTATACCTAGCAACTTCGGTCAGGTCCTTTACTAGGACGTCATACATGCTTACGTAACCGTTAATCCTCAATTCTTTCATCATCTTGATTTCGCGTTCGCATTTGCTTTTGTAGTTGTCTTTCCCTTTTTGGATGCATCTCGCATTTTCAGGGCTCACGTAAAGACCTGCGGCTTCCAATTTACAGATGTGACGGTAAAGAGTCTCCTCGCCCTTCATGTCCATAATCAAACAGACATCCAGAAATGAATGGACTATGTCGATGTGCTCGACAGACATTTTATCTCTATAATAGTCTTTCCTGTGGTTGCACCATATTTGAAGTGCTGTGAGGCCTGCTTTGTTCTTGGCGTTGATGTCGGCTCCGTGATTAAGCAATTCAGTTACGAGCTCACCGTTTAACGCGGCGCAGCTCAGATGAAGAGGCGTACCCTCACGTTCTTGGGCCTCGAAACTACAGTTAACGTCCACATCATATTTGAGCAGAATTTGTATCAGCTTGTTAGCTTGCTGTCCAGGCATCTGCATAGTAATTTGTAGAGCGCTCATACCGTTTTCATTCTGGGCATTCACGTTTGCGCCTTTTTTTAAAAAAAAGTCAAGAATTTTGGCGTATGAATTCGGTGAAACGTGCTGATCAGCATTAGAAAGCCAGGCTATAGTCTCAATTAATGATATAACTATGTTTGCACCATGATCGTCTCTGTAATTAATATCGGCGCCGTGCTCGAGAAGTAACTCAACAATATCCACACATTTCTTGCCGCATTTAAGGAACGCGTAATATAGTAGATCTGGATACTGCTTTAAGTCAACTCCGTTTTTCAGGAAGATTTCGACTAAATGCTTGTCGTTGTTTTCGATGGCATGAAAAATGGGTATCTTACCGTTTTTATTCTTAGCAAGTACATTAGCCTGGTTACTTATAAGAAGCTGAACAAGATCATAATGACCATTTTTAGTGGCAATGTGAAGTAACGTTTCTCCATCTATAACCGAATTGACATCATTCACTGTATTAAGTAACTGTTCAAAAACTTTGCAATAACCATTTTTTATTATATTAAAGAGCATGACGTCATTATATTTGTGATCCAATTTCATGTTGAAACCATACTTTAAAAAGCAGTCTATTATATCATAACCCAAGGTTTTGTCTAAAGATAATACTTTTAAAAATGCATTTTTGTAATGATCATTATTAACATCTGGATTGTACTGTAACAATAGTTCAATAGCTTTCAGATGCAAATTTCTAATTGCAATTTCTAAAGGAATTTCCTTATCCTTGTTTTGACTAATAGTAACTGCTTGATTCATTAAAAGTAATTCAATAATTTTCTCATGACCTGATTCAACAGCAATGTGAAGAGGTGAAAGATTATTTTCTGAGTTAACATTGACTAAAGCTTTATTTCTTATAAGAAAATCGACAACTTCATAATTGCCAATTTTGCAGGCAATGTGAAGAGGAGTAAAACCATTAAAGTCTTCTGCATTAATATCCGCACCACAATGCAACAAATATTGAATACACTGAATGTTTGTACCTGCGCATGCTACATGAAATGGATTCAAACCTTCTTTATCTACTGTGTTAATTAAATTATTTTCTGGAGAATCTGAGAATGAATAAAATTTAGAAACATATTAGAACATAAATTTAAGTTTTTAAATTAATTATAAAAATACTTTTTGCTATTTTCATTACAGTTTTCAATAATAAAAAAATTTTAACTCAGAAATATAATTTTGAAAAAATGTAATTTAAATATAAATCATAAAATCTTTACCTTTCAAATCACTATCATGTTGCAAAAGCAATTCTATTATCACTTCATTTTCATTTGTTGCAGCATAATGCAAAGGTGTCTTTTCAAGATTATCTTTAATATTGACTTTTGCATTATATTTTAAAAGTAAATCAACAATTTCTATTTGTTCTGAATCAACTGCAATATGTAAAAGTGAAGAATCAATGGGAGCACATTTCATATCTACATCAAGACCATGACTTAAAAGATTTTCCATTATATCCAAATATCCTAAAGTGATAACTTCATGTAAAGGGTGGTTTGACATTGTACAACAAATCATTTCTGAGTTGTCAATGAAGGCACCATTAGCTAAGAGAAGTTGAATGATTTGGTTATTTTTACATCTGATTCCATGATATAAAGGTGTTGAACAATCTTCAGCATAAACATTAACTAAAGCATTTTTATTCAAAAGTAACTCCACGGCTTCTAGGAAATTTTCTATGCAAGCCAGGTGTAAGGGTGTCCTTCCTCTTGCATCAACATCATTGACATTAGCATTGTGATTTAATAAAACATACATCGTTTCTAATTTTTTATGCATAACAGCCACATGAAGTGGCCTAGAATACATTGGACAATTCCAATGATCATTTACAAATAAATCATTAGCATTGCATCCATGTTTTAAAAATAATTTGACAATTTCACAATGAGAAGATTGACAAACTCTTTGAAAGTAAGTTATCTCTTGCTCATTTTCCAAAAAGCTTCCTTTGGCTGTAGCACCATGATTTAGAAGCAATTTAACTATTTCTATGTCGTCAATTAAAATTGCATAATAAAGTGGGAAAAATGATAAAAAATCTACAACATTAGCATCTGCACCTTTAAGTAGAATTTTTCTTACAATTTCAGTTTTATTACTTTTGATAGCATGATGCAAAGGTCTGTTTCCGAACTGGATAAAATAAGCTTTCTCAAATTCTTGAAAATTGTCATACATTTGAGCAGTATTTAATAATGTGTCACCATCGTCTTTGTAAAAGTCTGCCCATGGCTCTGTACTTCCAGTATTTCGTTCTTGTACTATAGATGGTCCACTTTCCCCTAAATTTAAATAACACTTTACAAAATCCATTGTAACTTTTGTTTCATCTGTAAATAAAACACGTATTATTTAATAAAATAAAGAATATACAATCTGAAAATATAAATTCATTATATTATAAAATATTATTTTTGATACCTAGGATCAATGTACATAAAGATCAATATGTGCAATATACAAAAAGATTCTTGACAGCCTAATGTGTAGTAAATTTTTCCATGTTAATATTTCAGATAAAATGGTTATTTTGATCGATTTATCATGATTAACTATATCATATTAGTTCTTTAACACTAAAAATTTATTTTTTTAACTAATTTAACTAACTTTTATGTACATATACAACAGCCCGTGTCAAATGAGCTTGTAAACACCAGGAAAAGTGTTTCTCCTTGCACAACAATGTTTACCTTATGACGCCATGGCCTGTGAACCTTTAATCATGAAGTCTGAAGATGCAATGTAGATTGGCGTTCGATGTTGAAATTCCGTTACGGTTCTTTTGGATCGGTACGTGGAAAGTGGAATTCGTCGTCTGCTAAAATCGCAAGAGCATAAGAATTGAATTGTGGCTCCCAAAGTCCCAACTTTGGAGTTATGAAGGTTTAAAATTAACTTTACTGATTAAGACTGGACTTGAATCGCAGATTTACGGAATTTTATTAGAATCTTATATTGAACAATTTGTTATTTTAGAGTTATTTATAAAATCGTTATTTCGATTCCTGAAAGAACCAGACATATAATCTTCACCCGCAGTGTATTAAAACAATTGTTACTTACGACACAAGTGCGATAATAGTACATTTCGATACTAGTGCGATAAGTGATTTCAGTGACGTGAACAAAGCGAGATTTAGCATAAGTGTTTTTATTCGAACGTGCGCAAAATCAAATATAAATGCTTTTCTACGTCTTTCTTGTTTCGTTTTTCTTTTAAGCAGGTATGGAACGGTTTGTTCTGATTATTCAGTGGACTTCTGCAGATCAACGAGTGTTTCCTATCTACGTGACTTAGTTTGTTCTTACAAGCTTATGAGTTTATTATACGATCGTGATTTGTGGTTCACGAAATCGCAACATCTTACTCACAGTCATTAATTTGATAATATAAGCAAATGTATCATCTTTAAGTTATACCAAAACAAAAATTATAATCTGAGGATGAATTAATATTAGTCTCGTCTTGGAGCAAACTACGCTTCAAATTAATTTTCTACAATTATACATTTGATATTTTTGTTTGCTTCTTTTACATCTATAACTAAAAACAATTAAAAATTCAAAGCTACCTCCAAAATATGACATGACTTTGGTAAACCTGACCTAAGTAAGTGACGTCAATTACCTATAAGTCTTCGGACACAATTTCTGAAAATGGCGCAAAATTTTAAATAATAATAATAATTATTTAAGATGATAATAATAGCTCACATTTTGCACCATGAGATTAAGGTTGCAAATCATTTCTACACGCGTTCATGCCGCAGGGTAGCTGGATTGTGGCGGTGCTGTACGAGCGTAGCGAGTTTATTTCAGAGATGTATATATTGGTTTGTTTCCGACTCAAGTGTAAAGCAACTAATAAAAATCACATTAAAATCATGTAATTGCTTTATTCAATTTTTTATAGTTTAATATCATAATTGAAATTTACAGAACTGATAGTACATACATAATGTACCATTGTGCTTTTCTTTTGTGTTTAGCTATCTCAGGCGTCAACAACTAAATCTTAAAAAAATTTTATTGGCATCATTGTCATTTAACATCAAACCAAGTACACCAATAATCTTATAGAAAAAAAGATACTTGACATTTGCTTATCAATCATAAAAAAAAATAAACAAGTCTGTATCACACAGGATAAATCGTCGATAAAACAGAAAAATTGACCGTCACAGCCTCCAGCTTTTTACAACAATATATATCCCATAGTCCCATCTCTGATCTCTGTCTATCATATCACAATATACTAATATACACACACTTCAGGAGGACCCATAACCTCGCCGCACGTCGGCGCGTCGGTCGCCTACTCCCCGCGGGCAAACTGCACTCCTACACTCTACATTATCGGCTCACACATATATACGTGCGCGTAATATAAGTGCATGCGTGTGCTCTCTCTAGTCGTGTCCAGCATAGAGAGAGACAGACAGAGAGCGGGGATTTTACTATCACCGCCCGCCGAGCGGTCCCCCAGGAGTCGTCCGCGAAACCGAGAGCCGTCCTCTCCGTCGGCCCGGCCTCTCCCGCGCAAGTGTATACAACAGCATGCCAGCCTGAAAGAGAGTAAAAGGACTGGTTATATATACACATCCTCTCTCAAAAACTCTCGGCTGCGCTCGCGCGCGTGTTGGTGCGGCTGTACATATACCTACACCCATACACCTAGTGCACAACATCGAAGCTCGCGCGCGTGTATATATGTGGGCGCGCGGCTGTAGGTACGTACGCGACAGAGAGAAAGACCCAGCGCGTATCTTATGTGCCTCGTCTGGCACTGCTCCGGGAGCTGATGCGCCTGTGTGCAAGTGCAAGTGTGGGCGCGCGCGCGCGTGCGGCCGACAACAAACAAACTCGGATGAATAAATAAATGGCCAGATAGTGCGGCTGTCAGATTCCTAGGGGGGCCAGAGAGAGCCTGGGGGCCGCCCGCGTGTCTCCGCAGTTATACAGAGCGCAGCCAGGAGCACAAGTGCGGGTGTACAAGTATATACCCGGGGACATCGAGAGCGCGTGTGGAAATTCGTGAGGGGAGGCGCGGCCGCCTCTCTCTCTCTCTCTATCTCTCTCTCTTCTTCGCTCTCGCGCTTCAGGAGGTATATACACACACGCGCGCGCTGCGCCCAGAGGAAAATACACCGTCTCTTTCCCTTTTATATACTCGTAAACAGCGCAGGTGAGGAGGAGGAGAGGAGAGAAAGTGATATAGGCGTGCGTCGCTGGCGCGCGAGCTAGCTCCAACACGTTGCACACTTGGAGCACGGTGGGGGGGCCTCGTTGACAGCATCGCCAGCGAGGGAGAATACACACCTGGAGAGAGCTGAGGATGATGGACGACGACGCCGGTGGTACGAGAGTCCCGGGGGCTCTGCTTCCTCGCCTTGTTCAGGTGAGAGATGAGAGCGAGCTGTCTGCCCCCTGGGCTTGATGGCTGCTCGGTGAGCATGCATGTGCGTTGGCTTTGAATTTTTGAGGAGGAATTTTGTTGTTGACGAGTAGGGAGTAGTGTGGATTTGTGGGGGAGCAATGGTTGTTCACTTGTTGATCGGTACAATTGATTTTAGTCTGGTCCAAGTGGAACATGTTTGGGAAGACTTTTTGGAATTGTGTTGGTCGAGTGCAGATATAGGTGATATGCGAATTGTAAAGCTGATGATTATTTAAAGTTTGGTAACAAGATTTTAGTGCTTTTAGATTTTAAAAAATTGCACATTCAGTGGGTTAATTTTTGTATTAATGCATTCAAGTAAATATTATTTGTCTAAATTGGTAAAACATTGAGTAAATAGATTTGTTTTTTTTATCGGATCAGTTTAAATATTAAAGTTTGTTATTCTATTATTAGTTCATTTATTAAATAATTTGTAATTTCAACTTTTATATTAAAAGTTATTTAATGCTAATTAAATAGAAAACTTAGTTTCAATAGAATAATTTTATCTATATTATAAGCTTTTTAGTTATCTTGGAGATAGGAGGAAAAGACAATAGCAATAATTGTTGAATCATTAGATTCTGCACATTACAAAATAATCTAATGACCTAATTTTATAAAGAATCAAACATCAAGTTTTTAATTATTTTTTGTTATCCAAAAATACGTAAATAGTAGTAACTTATAGATACAAAATAAAGCTGTAATATTTATTTATTCATGAAATTCAGTTTTATATTGCATTTTCTTAAAAAAGTATGTGTATTTATTATTTGGTCCATGCTTTTTTAATATTAATACATATATATATATATATTTAAATAATTATGAATTTATTTAGAATAAAGTAATAGTTTAACTGAATTTTTGTAATATATTATAACAAAAAATTTGCAACCAAAGTAACAATATAAACATTGCAATAACTATAAAACTAATAATAGATTATGTTAGAAAATCATTTACTTAATAAATTTAGAAAAAACATGGTAATTTACATTCATATTCAATATTTCAGGTGGTTTTTTAATATGGCAGTATCAGACTACATCATCATATTTTGAAAGCACTGCCATAGGCACTGTAATGCAACAGAGAGAAAGTTCAAGGGATTGGGCAAAGCATGAATCCTCCCTTGACCGTCCATTTGGCAGTGGTCAAAAATCAATTGTTATTGAGGTTTTGAATAAATGTCATTCCAGGTAGGTAATATTACAAATGTTCCTAAATGCCCAATGTTCAATTTTAGGTTAGAATTTGTAAACTGAGAAATAACATTAATAATTTATATATATAAAATAATGTGAAATGTTTATATATTTTAAGGATCAATAAGTGTGATTAGCCATATGCCTCCAGCTGGGCTATCAGCGAGAGGCTTGTCTACCTTGATGGACCCTGGACAACCAGATGCTCGTCTTCGGAACGAGCGTTTTTTATTATATTCAGATAATGGCTCGACACAGTCAAACTCTTCCAATGCTGGCAATTTCTCACCAAGGTACCAGCACTCAAGCAGAACAAACAATCAGTCAATCGGGTGAATAGAATAGATACTTTTTTAAGAAAAAATTCTGCTGTTAATTTTTGTATCAACTACACATATTACACTACTACACATATTAAATGCACATATTATTTTTTGTAGTACAAAGAAAATTTTTTCTATGGAAGTTATCAGTAAATCTTATTAATGAGTTTAAATTTTTATATTTTTAATATTTGCAATATTATAAACAAGAATTTAATTACACTAATAATAATATTTTCTTCTTTATTAGTGCAAGAAATTAAAAATATTGTTAACTTAAAATAAAACTATCTAAATTTTATATGACTTTTATTATAATAGTATTTATAAATATTAAATTTATAGATATTTACTTCTACTCTCAGTGCAAATACATATTAATAAGTAAAGTACAACCACATTTTTTTAATTTACAGCAGAATTTTGCAACTAAAATCTAAATACTGTGAGCAAAACTAAGAACACTTTCAATTTTATGTCTTAATCTTGGATATCTTAAATAACAAATTGAAATATGTAACTTTTATGATGGACATATGCTTAATTAAAACTGTTTCATTCATAATTACTTTTATTCATATGCATTTATTGAAGAAGCAAAAATATTAAGTAGGGGGAGATAAATTACAAGATATCTTTACTTTGAGTCCTTTATTGCAGGAAAATAAATCTTTTCCGCACAACTAAAATAAAGCCCACTTTTACTCACAGTACTAACAACCAAAGTTTGCTTTTGACGAGGTGCTCGATTTTTTTTCAGTGGCCAAAGTTACTGTTATACCAGGACATCGAGCAACATGTCGGATAGCAGCGTGTCAGACACGCACAGCGGCGGCACAGCTCGTACGCTGTCCCAACAAACTAGTCCCTCGCACGGCACACTTTCGTCGCAGTCGAGACACGATAGCTCAACCTTGTTCACCGCTCTGTACGACTACGTCGCCCAGGGCGAGGATGAGCTGTCGCTGCAGAGAGGGGAGACCGTCGAGGTGTGTTTATTACTTGTGCAGTTTTACGAGAATAAATGTATTGTGTTTAACAAATATTTTTTCTTTGGTATAGGTTTTGTCAAAGGATTCAAAGATTTCAGGGGACGAGGGTTGGTGGACAGGAAAGATTAGAGGTAAAGTCGGTATTTTTCCAGCGAATTTCGTTGCTGAGGCGGAGACAATCGATAGGGTATCTTCGGTGATCGAGCAAGTGCAACCAGTCGAGATTGATTTTGAGGAATTAAAATTGGAAGAGGTTATTGGTGTTGGTGGTTTCGGCAAAGTTTACCGGTGAGAATAAATTTATTTTTGAATCATTTGTAGAAATTGATGTAGTATTTAAATATTTAAATTTTTTACTGAATTTGAGGAAATTTTACATAGTTAATGTTTTTACTATTAATGTTTTTAATTGTGGTTTTACTAAATGAAGTTTCTTTTTTTCAAATAAGATTATAATCGAATTTCTAATTTAGTAATCAAAGTATAGATCTAATAATTCTTCCAATCTCTAAAAGAAATTTATATAAATATTTGAATGAAACTACGCTTACAATTTGTAATATTTTAAGCTAAATATTTGGTAACTTTGGATTCTTAACAAAAATTCTTTAATTCGCGGCGCGTATGTTAATGATATTCAATGGTTCTTATCACGAAAAAAGTGAAAACCCTTTTTTTCATTTAACCTCACCAAAGTATTGTTAATGTTCAAAACTACAACTTGGCAATAATAAAGTTTAAAAATTTTAATTTAAAAAGATGTGAAACCCTTTTAATAAGATTAGAGAAACTTGCTTTTTTAAACTAAAGTTATAAATTTGAAACTTTCAAGCAGTCTAAAAATTAGTTAGATTTAAAATTTATTAAATGAATAAAATTTTTTTAAATATTTATACTTATAAGTTTAAAATGCTAAAAAATACCGTTACAAATGATCACCGGTGGTGCGTAGGGGTTTCTGGAATAAAAAGGAAGTTGCGGTGAAAGCGGCACGTCAGGATCCAGACGAAGAACCGAGCGTAACGTTGCAGAATGTCCGTCAAGAGGCCAAATTATTTTGGCTGCTCAAGCATGAGAACATCGTGCAGCTTGAAGGTGTCTGCCTCAAAATGCCTAATATGTGCCTGATAATGGAGTACGCACGAGGTGGTAGCTTAAACAGGGTGTTGAGCGGGCGTAAGATCAGACCCGATGTACTCGTCGATTGGGCAATACAGATAGCCCGTGGAATGGATTATTTGCATAATAAGGCGCCCATCAGTCTTATTCACAGAGATCTCAAGAGCTCTAACGGTGAGTTTGAGTGAGAATCACAGAATTTAGATACACGTTTAAAATTAAATATCAAATTTAAGGAAATTTAATATATAATATACAAATTATAAAATCATAAATTTTTTATATTTTTTCTACTAGTGCTGTTGAGCGAGCCTATTGAGAACGACGATTTTCAATATAAAACTTTGAAAATTACGGACTTTGGCTTAGCTAGAGAAGTTTATAAAACTACTCGCATGTCAGCAGCTGGAACGTATGCTTGGATGGCGCCTGAAGTTATCAAAAAAAGCACATTCAGTAAAGCTAGCGACGTTTGGAGGTAAATTTTAATGAATTAATAATTATAATTGAATAAAATCTATCATCGGGACACCGGTAGTTGAGTCCTTGGTATGGCTTTCTAATCACTTGATCAAGTTAAGCAGCTTTTAGCGCAGTTAAAATACTTATATAGGTTAGACGCATTAATAGTTTTTTTGAGAAAACATTCAATAAAATAAACTGAGTTGTCGTTTATTAATATCGTCAACAAAGGGTTTTAAGTATTGCAAACCAATTAAATTTAAAGAAAAATTAGCGTGTCGTTTAGAGGACGATTCACTATCTTTTTAGACTATTTTTAAAGATATTACCTAAAAAAGAGAGTAAATTATCATCGAAACACTGCGCTAATTTTTAAAAAAATTTGATCGATTTGCTTTAGCATGAAATCTATCATTTAAATAATATTTAAGTTTACTTCTTTTGGTAAACGCTGTTATTGGCAATGATTTTACGTGCCCACTCGTGGTAGCTTTAGCTAAAATGGGTTATGAAAAAAGTATATTTACGAATTAGAAATACTTTTATCTATTGACTTCTCCAACCAGATGCTTCTCATCTTTCTAATAGGTTATTATAAATCATACACAGGTAAATACTTTTGTATCGAGATACACGACTTTAATTGATATGATAGGATAGGAGGCTTATTGAAACCGATAATTGTAGTATAGTATAGTAATCGTACATTTTAATCTTTTGCAGTTTAATGTTAAACTAAAAACATAATGTATCTATGAGTTAAAGGTGATTTTAATGCAGAATGCTAGTTTCTTTATTTTTGGAACTAATACAAACAAATTTTATAATACAGTTATGGAGTACTTTTATGGGAACTTTTGACTGGAGAGACACCTTACAAGGGAATTGATGCATTAGCTGTAGCTTACGGAGTAGCTGTAAATAAATTGACTCTTCCAATTCCCTCGACTTGCCCTCAGCCATGGAGATGTCTTATGGAAGGTAAGTTTTCCAACATTCACCAAATTTTTAAGTATTATTCAAAGTTTGAGAGTTTTTAACAGCTTAATAAAATTAAATATTTACATATTACAGCTTGTTGGGCTTCTGATAGTCATTGCAGACCTGGCTTCGCAGAGATTCTTAATGCCTTAGACGAAGTGAGAAGTGCATTTGCGGCGACCCCTCACGAGTCTTTTCATACGATGCAAGAAGACTGGAGGCTAGAGATCGAACAAGTTCTTCATGGATTGCGCATGAAAGAAAAGGTATAAAGATAATTACTTAATTATTACAAGTCAATATTTGAATCATTATTTTTTAATATTTTCAATTAGATATAGAGAAAAATAAAACAGTAGTGTTCAAGAAATTTATTTTCAAAAAATTAGCTTTATTTCTTTTTTTAAGAATTTTGAGTAGGAAATAACATTGAATTAATTTTAAAAAATAATGATCAAATATTATTTTAAATTTAAAGCTTTAAAATATTCTTAACACTTAGTATAAAAAATCAAATTATAATTCTTGTAATTTTTTCTAATGCAAAAACAAAGGAATGCCGATCACTTGAAGAGGTAAGAGTTGGGCGTATTTTTTGTCTTGAGTGACAATGTATTAGATGTGATTTTCTCTTCAGTTTCTAATATGTATTGCAGATTTTTTTTTATCGCACATGGATCTTTTACAGTTTCTATTTTTCACATTTAGTTTGCATGTAAAACCATTACGAAAGATTTTCTAGATTAGTTATTTAATAGAATTAAAATATTTAATATAAAAAAGCTAATTTTAGAAAATACCTAAATATTTTAATCTCTTCACTATTGCGTTTCAATGTATGAAAGCATTTTAAATGCATTTTAATTGATAGCGAATTGGAAGAGCTTAAAATTTAATAAGACTTAAATCTTTCCTCACTATTTTTTATAAAATATTACCAACTTTGATGATCGATGTATTTTTAATGAGTGCTTAAGTATTTAGTATAGTATACTTTGCATCATGAAGATAAAGAGTTAGCCAATCTAAAGCACGCGTAAATTACTATCCAAACCGAAGGTGAGGGTGACAAACATGTGTCCTGGGGTAGTCCTCTTTATCTCCGTGATGTGAACATGAACACTATTTTTTGTTATACTTGGACCGAAAATACCAGTTTTAAGTTTCTGAGCCTTGAGCAACAACGGTTCTTTCGGTCAAGGAATGGTGAAAAAGTTTTTACTATTTTTATTTTCAAGATACTATTTCAATTTTAAAATTATCCTTAAACAAATAAAAGAGAGTAAAAATTTTCATTCATTTTGCAGGAATTGCGCTGCAGAGAAGAAGAACTAACGAAGGCCCAAGTGCAGCAGCGTCAGCACGAAGAAAACTTAAGGCAACGCGAAAAAGAACTCGCTGCCCGCGAAATTGATCTCCTAGAGCGTGAACTCGCAGTAATGATTATTCAACAACAAAATACTCCCACACCCAACAAGCGACGCGGCAAGTTTAAAAAATCGAAGTTAAAGCTGAATAAAAAGGAACCCGGTAGCAAAATTAGTGCTCCTTCAGGTAAAGTTTAGAAAAAGTTAATTTAATATGCTGAGAGGGAAAAGTGCCAAAACTGACATCAGCATAGTATTAGTGACACTTTTCAACAGTGTATGTAGTGAGAAAATGGTCGATCTTTTGTGGTTATGACATTTAGATATATTTATTTAATAGAAATTTTTATTAATGAATCTTTTTGTTTTATTTTAGGTAATAAAAAAACATAACTACCAATATGCTTTAACCCTCTCAGTATAGATTAGGACGAGTAATGTATAAATTGATTCTTGCGATCTTACAAAATCAAAATCAATTCAAGTTCTAAATAATTAGCAAAATTGGATCTCCACAATCATTTACTTAATATGTAAAAAAAAATATTAAAAAATGTAACATAAAAGTCAAATTGCAGGGAAGTTGTTCAAATCCGTTTCTACGATTCACATGTCATGAAGAAGTCGCTTTTTAGTCCTACTTTAATTTTTCAATTCAGTTATAAAAGTGTTAGCGTGAATAAAAATTATTTTATACAAACTTTAATATTGTTTAGTACAATATAATTTTTTTTTAACCTAATTTCACTAATAATTATGGAAATATTTTTATAGATTTCAGGCATACGATAACTGTACAGCACACTGCCCCCGAAAGAGTGAAGAGCCGGAATCCTTCCCGATCGAATAGCCCACCTGGCTCTCCGAGTATTCCACGCCTTCGAGCGATAGCTTGTAAGCATACGCAATCTATAATTCATTTACTTTTTATTATATAAGTCTTTCGAATATTTGAGACATTCTGAGCTTGGAAGTGAATGTCACGAGCTGTTAAGTGAAATTGATTTTGGAAAAGCATACAAAGTTTAACACTTAGACAGCTAGTGATCAAATCACGGTTAAATGCACTCTAAACTATTATTCTTTCTTATAATTTTTCAGAGTTTGTTAAAGTCGTATATATTTATTATGTTATTAAATCGCAGTATTGTTCATGCTTAGTAGATGTGATTGAATATGATAATCTGACACTTGTTACGTATCAGTTTTATATATTTAATATATTGTTCGATACTCGTCTAATAAGTTGTCCATCAAAACAGGGCGTTTAGATAATATACGCAGTGCTGATAGGATTACTTATGTTACTCGTATCGTAGTGTATTATTATTTATTTATTTTATTTGAGTAGCATGGTGTGAAAATTTTAATATTTGTTCACTGTCTTTATGAATATGATTATATTTTGAAATAATGTGCTATATATCCTTTTTACATTTCATTTTTCATGTGAATGTTTTGTAAGCAGTCTTTCAATTTATATCATTTGTTAATTGCATAATAGATTAACTAAAATTTTAAATAATTTTAAAATATGGGCGATTTCTATCTAAAAGCTTATTATGCAAAATATTTACAGATAAATTCTTAGATAAAATAAAAACTCAATGCGACTGTTAAATGAGTCGCTATATTTACCATGGATGCTGTATATTTTATATTCGTGTAATTTAAAAAGAATTTTTATTTTCCATACTACATTAATATATTGATTTTTTCTTTTTATAATTGATATTATATTAACTTCACTGAACTAATTTCATCAAATAATGTAGCTGAAATTAATGCATGGTTTTTAAAAGGAAATTATATAGAATAAATATCAGTAGTAACATATCTTACACGGTCCGGCGTGATCTAAGAATTTCGGCGTTTTTTTCGTATATTAAAATATCTTATTATAGATTCAGTTCTAAATTTTATTTGTAGCAAAAAAGTTTTTGAACAAATTTCACTCAAAAATTTATTGTAAATATAAATTAAGACTACCTGCAGAATAATATCTCATTCACTAAGAATTCGAAAAAAATAGACGATCGCATCACTAAGCAAGTTCTTTAGTTTCTGTACTTCTAGCATCTCTATAATCAACTTTTTAATTTTATATTACATATTATTATTAAGTACAATTAAATATCAGCAGCACCGAAAAAAGTAGCATACATGTAGTGCAGTGTCGTTTTGTTTTGTTTTCTGTTCTCTTTCGTTCCGGTTGCAACACGCACGCTGTCTATCCTACGCCTCTTCTGCTCTCACCAACAACCCCACCTCTAAAATAAACAAAAAAAAAAAAATCCAATGTCGGTCGTCGACGAACACGGTGAAATCCTTGGATATGTGATCACCCGTGCAGTACCGGCCGACGGCGTTAAGGGTAAGACCTGGGGCCCCTCGACGCTTCACCAGCGCGAACGCGGTGCCATTATCTCGTCGACGTGCTCGCCAAGCTCACCGGCCGGCTGTCCGGGCATCGTCGGGGGCGTCGACGGCACCGCGCCCACGGTCGTGGGCGGCAAGCGCTGGTCGCGCTCCGCGCCCGACCTGGAAAAGACGCCGCTGCGCACGGCCCTGCTGGTGGTCGCGGCAGCCACGGCGAACACGGCGGCGGCAGCAGCCGCGGCATCTGGACAGCATCCGCACCACTACCATCGCACTCCACTTCTTCAGGAAATAGGTAACGTCCACAAGAGCGACGCGAAAAAGCTCTACTCCTCGGCAAACGATCTCCTTGACGCGCCCGCGCGCTCCGGCAACGCCAGCACACGGACGGAGGGCGTGAGTGTAGTAGGTATAAGCTCGGTCGACAATACAGACTATAATAATGACGACGAGGACGAGGACTCGTCGTCGAGCTACGTGGTCGGCTGCGTTCGCAAGACCAAGAGGCGCGAGCGTAGCAAATCTAAGGACTCGGCGTCCTATATTAATAATAATAGCAATAGTAATAGCGGTAACAAGAGGAGGGACAGCTCTGAGTCGAGGCTTACTTCCTTGGCCGATTTCTTCCGCTCGCCATCGGGCTCGCGTAAAAGCTCTCTCAACAACGAGCGCAAAAATTCAGCCAACGTCACAATAAAAATTAATGACTCTGACGGCCTAGAGTCGAGTCCCGAGAATTCCGTGGCGCATAAATCGCGAATCTCCAAGAGTCCGCTGAGGGTCTTCAGTAGGGTCAAGGCCTGGGGTAGTAGAGATGCGCTTGACGACAAGAGCGGTAAGGTCGAGTATCACGTGCTCCAGGATAGCGTAACTTTGCCGAGGTTCGAGAAGCAGGCGAGCACCTGCACTCCAAGCTACCTCACGGCTAACTCGCGCGAGGGCATTGACTTCGAGAATCTCGAGTCTGAGCTATGCAATCTTGAGTCCGATCAGTCGAACGACGACAGCACGAGATCACGCATCAATCTCGATCTACTCCAAAAACTTGACTTCTCGCGCAGTCCCGAAAGTCGCACGTTTAGCGATAATGAAGCGGGTTACGGGAGCGACGACGATACCGAGGACTTAATTGACGACGACGAGCACGCGAAAAACGACGAAGATAAGACGCGAAAGGGACGGTCGAGCGATGACTCGAGGATCATTGGATCCAGGCGGGCCTCTGAGGGGGCAAACAATCATCACACGATGATCTGCTCATTTGCCAAACCGAAAATTCACGTGGCCAAAAAGTTCTTTCGTAAGAACTACAATGGTCCGGTCAAAAAGAATTAAGGCTTTTCTATTTATTTTACTCTGTTTTATCAACTACTATGCCTACCGTATTGTCTTATTATAATATATATTATTGATTATTAATTATTTAAAATTGGTGATGTTTTATAACTCTAGTTGGTAATATAAAATTTTTATCAAAAATTTTTATTTATGCTAAAATAAGTATTAATTTTGTTTCTGTTCTCTGGTTTATTTATCTATAATATCGATGAATAAATCACGGAGCGAAAACAAAAGAATGTTATTTAGATACTGTCGTTAAAACAGAGTAATTTAAATTTTATTTAGAATTTATTGGCGACTTAGACTGTTCACTTAGATTTTGCATTGTACTTGATTAACATTCCAAATTATTTTAAGATATGAATTATGATTACTATTTGAAAATATTAAACCGAGTAAGTAATTTATCTTTTGAATTTTCTCAGAATATTAGTTTTTAATAAATTTTTCCTTCAGGTGATTTTTTTGTAAACATATTGTGAATCTTGAAAATGATCGCAGCTTTTATAGGTAGTTAAACCTATTTAAGTACAACTAAGTTAAGGATTATAATAGGGAATAGACTTGAGAGCTCAAGATTGGATTTTCATAAATTTTGGCTTATTATTGAATATTATAGCCGTTTAATAGTAAGTTTAAACCAATTTTTCTATTCATGTTTTGACACTCCGTGCGCAAAACGATTTTGCGCACGCTCGAACAAAGACGCGTATTCTAAATATCGCTTTTTTGCACGTATTTTGTCGTATAAAAAATACAGTTCGATACATGAGTGAGGAAATGATTCCAACCTCGCGTTCACGCAAAAACCCCCGTGAGGTTAAAATTATTTTCTCGCACTAGTATCGAAATGTACTGTTTTTGTAGCTTTATTAGAATTCTTATAAATTTATAACCATAACAACAAAATAAGCCTGTGTTTTGAGTTAAAAAAAAATTTCTTTAAAAATCTATAGACATTTTTCCAATTTGGATATCATTATGAAATATTTTTTATCTAAATTACATACAGTTTAATAGAAACTGATCCACTTAACTTTTAATACAATTCATAAGTAACAAAATAAGTAGCAGAAAAAATGTTTGAAAAAAAAAACCACTAAATAGGTCATAAAAGTGGTACTGACTTCTACAGGTGTAAGACTATTAAGATTTTTAATGCTTTAAATTAAAGTATTAACATATACTTATAATAAAAATTTTTCGTAATGATAACCCGGACAAAAAAAATTCTATAATATTTAAAAGAAACTTATTTTTTAACCCCAAACATAGGCTTGTCTTCTTAAAGAACTTTGGAAAAATCAATAGTTAGTTTTAATAAGAGTAGTTACGATATGAGACTCTCAGTAGCTAAAATACGATAATAAGCTGAAATATTCGAAAGCCAGCGGTTTTTAGCTATTAAGATTATTCCATCGATTTAAATATTACAAAAATTTAAATGAACAGTCTGTAACACTTTTATACTTTTTAGTATGTGCTTTTGAATGCGATTTTTACCTAAAAGTGTACGTCTTACATGATCTTTATGAAATATCCTCTTATTTAATAAAAAATGATTAATTCGTAGAATATTTTGAATTATTAAAACATTGTAGTTTTTGGCGAATTTAAAATTATTTATTGTTTTACATTTAATAAATACGTTAAGGGTTCTAATTGCCTAGGTTGGTAAATTAATATTTCAACTTACCTTAGGCAGCTTATCCCGCTCTCGTCTGCATGAAAAAAATTTTTTTGTATAGTTAAAAAGTTAATCTTTGAATTTTTTCAATTTTTTAAAGTAATATATTTTCTATTAACATTATTTAAATTATTATTTTTGAAAAAATGCAATCTCTTGTCTAATTCAAAATATTAAAAAGAAACAAGTTTTTCATAAAGATTCAAAGACATATTTAAATTTAAAATTTGGGTAAATAGCTTATGAAAATTATAGTATGAGGCTATAGGTTTAAGGATGCTGGATTAATTTGTTTTTACGAAGATTCTCTTTTTACTTTGTACATATAAAAAATAAATAGAGTTGAAATTTCTAAAATAAAGCGTACTTATAAAATAATTTAATTATCTTACAGAGATTCAAAAATCCAGAATAAACTAACTTATACAGAAAGCAATATTTTAATGAATTAATTCGAGAAAATTAAAAATTGAATTTTATCTAGTATAAATTAAGTAGTTGCAAAATTATTTCAATAAAATAAAAAAAATTGTAAAAGTATGTAGAGTAGTTTTAAATATTAAGTTTTTCATATGAACCCAAATTAATCATATGTACGTATATGGTATTTTATTAATTAAATTCACAAAATTTATAAGAAATGCTTTCGTAATGAATTATTCCAGACTCCTTTGTATTGTAAAAAGAATTTGTTAAGTACGACTGCAACGTGTTTTTTAAGGTACACTGTATAGTAAGCAAATGCTTTTTCTATTCGACGCAGGCCTTTCAGAGGAGAACGTCGTCGTTCCCCGTAAGTCGTAATTTAGGTTAAAGTAGTATATCTTTATATTTTAAGTAATATTATAAGTTATTATTCAATATTTTAATTAGCTCGTTGATGTTAGTAAATTAGAGTAAACCGAATTATTCTTTGATAGTAGAATATACTTTTCATAAAAACATAGAAGTCTCGGATCTTTTTGAAATTTAAACTAATTATTAATATATTAATTTTTTATATTGGAAATTTACTTTTGTTTTGGGTGATATTAGAATCTGTTTGCTTAATTTATTGAGAATCAAGATATATATAAAAGTATATTTCTAAATTTATTTTTAAAAAATAGTAATTTCGTAATAATTTTTTTTTATAGACACACAGGTTGAAGTGGAACAAATTTTCAATAAATAATTAACGCTAATAATTAGCTTTTTACTGGCGATTCCATTTAAAAAATGTAAGAAAAGTATCTACTTAATGAATATTTTGTAATTAAATACAATATAAATTTGATTACAACTTAATAATATAATTTTTTTAAGATTTAAATTACAAAATTTATAAGATTTAATATTTAGATTTTATGCACTTTTTATTAAAACACTTAAAATATAAAAATTGTTATAAGCATCCAGATGTATCATCTGAAACATTTTTGCTAGTTCTTCTATCGTTTATTTCTTTTAATTATTAGTTTTAACGATACGTGATCGGAGACGTCTTTACTGTTGTTCATGTGATTAGTATTAGTGCATGCTCAGCGTTTAGGGACACTATTTTCCTATTATTAATTTTTTACGCTGACTTTCTTGACACTCGTCTTCTTAATGGATAATCTACGTCATTTTTATTAGGAACGTAGCGTAGTGTAAATGCTTAAGAATTTTCAAAATTATAGAATATAAATGTAAGTTTCAAGATATATAATATTCGAAGTTCACGGAACTTAATTACACGTCATTATTTTATAGTAGGTGGATCAAATAATAGATAATCAACTAAAATAAGAATTTTCTACGGTAACGAGAAGACCCTTAAGCAGGACTGGGGAAAAATTATAATAAAAAAAATAAGTAATTATACTTTAAAGTCTGCGTCATGGTTGAAAGAGATATACCATCTCTTTGAGGATCGCGCAATAGGTGGACACGTTTTTAGTATAGTAAATTTAATATTACGATTTTTGCATCATTTGCTATTTATATGCTGTTCATCTCCTCATACTTAGTTTTTATTCGTACATACGCGTTTAAAATAAAAGTGTTTATACGATAATGATTGATTATGAAATTGACATTTATTTGTTGAAAATTCAGATTGCGAATACGTCTAAAATAGAGAAAAAGTCGAAAATGATGTGTCTATTTCTTTCTTTTTTCATCTTTTTATTGTGTGTATGTAGATTTTGTTGCGCAACATACTAGGGAAAAAATTTTTTCGGTAAGGGACCATTTTAAATAACATAACTTTTTAAATTATCGTACATCTAAGTACTATCGTCGTGAGTGATACAATTGTGGAAAATATGTACGCGTGGCGTATCGGCCGCTGTTAACTTTCTGCCGATGGTGATTCGGCCACTGCCCTCTGTCTCTTATTTTTCTCTTGATCTATCTTTGTCCTGTAGGTGAGTTGTCTCATTCAAAACGGTCATTTTTTAGCTGTAAATATAAGCATTTCAGTTTAATGAATAAAGATTATTTTGAAACATCTTATTATTTTACAAATAAAAATTATTTTACAGTAATAGTCACATTTATAAGAATAATATTTTATCCACCCTTTTAAAAGTACATTAATAATCAAGGGAGTAAAGTTGAGTACTTTTCCCTCTTTTCCCACCTTAAGTCTGGCTACTTATTTGTTTGGGTACATATTCCTTTTTTTTCTAATAAAAAATCCTAACAAGTAAATAATAGAAGAGAAATCATGGAAATGATGATTCATTATTACTCTTTTCGAAGTTTTCAGAAATAATATGCTACTTTGTGCGCACTTTTAAAAAAAAATAAGTGGCCATTATCAAGAAGGTGACAATAAAATACTTTAAGCTGACTACGAGAGTTATCTCTTTAAATAATTACAAAAAAATTGTTTGCGAATTATGTTTTGAAATTAAAAAATTAGTTGAGTTTTAAGTTTTTGCAAAGTTACAAGAAATTTGTTCAATGATTTGATTTTAATAAGAAAGTGATCATTTTGAATTTGCAACCTTGCCATTCTCATTAGTCTACTATTTTTAATTCTTGTATTAGACCTGCGAGCACATAGATTGTAACAAATCTATTAAAACAGTTTTCTCTTTTAGTTAATTTCGATCAAAACATTTTGAAGATCTATGATTCAAACAATAATATTAAATAATAGCAACAATCATATTAATGTAATAATAGTTATAATAATGATCATATTAATGATAATAATATTAATATTAATAATTATTGTAATGACAAGTGCAGATGAGGTCTATCTGGTGTTGGTTTCTCTTATTATTTTTCTATTAAAAAGTCCATATACATAACACTCTAACATAAAGCATAGCTAACTATCGGGCCGTCGGATACAAAAAAATGTTCCGCATAAAACGACCTATAAATATTATAATTTACTTATGAATAACGTATCAGGAAAATATAACAGACGTTATATTTATGTTATTGTGCATATTTTCATTCGCGAAATCGCTCTGAAAGAGTTTAAAAATTGTCCTTCTAAGAAAAGTAGAAAACAAATAACAATGTTATTATAAAAACATGAAGTGCTCTCGTTATATGTATATTATTATTCATTGTGCAATGGCAATCGATATTTTGCACTTAAAAAGAAACATTTTTTCTCTTTTTGTTCGTTCTTTTAGTTACAAACGTATTTAAGTAATAAATCGTCATTTTGATTTTACACCACTGCTACGTGCACATACACACAACTGTATTTAGAAATAGAAAAATTTTTTCAATAAAATCATTTTTTGAGTTGGATACTTTGAATTGTTTTTGTTTCTTAGATTATTTTTATTTTTTCTTTTACGCTCGACTTATCGCGAGATAAAATCGTTTTCAACTTTTTGTTGATCTAACACGTAATTTACTAAAAAGAAGAAATAATAATAATAGAATGATTAACATTGGCATTTAACTTTAACAAGACATTAGTGAATTTACTAAAAATTTACTAAATTACTGGAGTTTAGACAGATAAGCATCGAGCGTAAAAAAAATTGTCCAGCATGTAATTTTTCCGTAGTATTCCTAAAAATGTTCTAATTCCTTGATTTTCCAGTTGTCCTTGTATTTCCTTATTTTGTGTAATTAAAAATATTATTGCTACAATATATGTATGTATAATTTCTTAGTTAGTACTTGTTTTCTCTAGAATGCTTTTTTATTACTGCTTCCAAATTATCTATCATCATTGCATGATTTTAATAAATATTATACTGAAAAAATTGTCTCAGTTTCACATAAGTTTTATATATTTTTATTCATAAAATAGTTGATAAAAAAGTAGTAAGAGTAGAACAGTGTATTTTATTGTATGTTAAAATTTAATGTTATACACTGTTTTAATAATTTTTTCAGTGTATATTTTATGAATTAAAAAAAAAATGCACGTCTTTCAAATAATCTTAATAAAAAATTTACCGCAAATTAAATATATTTTTATTTAGATTCAAAGCAGTAACGCTAGTAATTTACTTATTTTTCTGAGTTAACATCATTTTTGTCATTTTCACTAATTAAATAAATATTAAAACATAGCTAACGCTTTTCAAATTTAAAACCTTTCTAATAATATTAACAATATACTTTTTATTCTAAAATAATTAAAATAAAAATGCAATGTAAGAAAAAAACGTTTCCACCAATAAAATAAAATAAACAAACACGTTCTCTCCTCTTGTGTCATGCAAAGCCTGCCGACCGAGTGTCCCTAACATTATCTATCCTTTAAACATCTTTTCTTGTTAAAATTCGATGCATCTTCAATAAACGTCGCATGCGTCTGTGCATACATACATATATTATGTGTAACATATAGAACTAGATATATATTTAGTCACATTAGTATAATAAAAAAGTGATGGAAAGAATACGAGGTAGTCGACTTCAAACAAGATCTTAATAAGGTAAGATGAATTAAGTTTAGAAGAAATGCACGAAAAATTTTCTGATCATTATTAAATCTTGGGAATGTCAATGTTTTTTGAATTTATGTGATTATTTTCATAGAATTGATGAAAAATAATAAATTAATTTAAATATTTAAAATATTTTTTTGAATACTTTATTATTGTATTAAATTATTAAATTGATATACAACCTTTATTTTTTGAGTTTTTCATTTTATTTTGAGTATACTTTTAACATTTTTTTATTTTTAATAAACACATTAAATACATTCATATTTATTTGTAACTGATTCAGATATTTATACAAACTTACATATTAAATATGTATTATTTTTTTTTAAATCTTTAAGTTTTAAGAAATTTCAAGCGTAATTACAAAATGACGTTACACAAGTAAAAAAAAATTTTTTCTTGTTATATCAGGTTTTAAATGCTTTTTAAAAACTTCAATTGAAATAATATGTGTGGCAATAAAATTATAAAAAAAGTAATTTTTTTCAATTTTTTAATAATTAGACTTCTAAACATAGATTAAGCAAAAATGAAGGCAGAAGTTATCTTATGATTAATTATGTTAAATATATTTTAAATAAACGGTGAATGGTCCATATAAATTAAGTACGTAAGTTAGAGATTAACAAATATAAAAAGTTATATAAATAATATAATTACTGGATTATAGAAATATAATTATAATGAGAGTAAAAATCTATGTACTTTTAACTTACAATAAATTGTGTGGTCGATTATATTCTAAATTTTCTAAATTTTTTCATCTAGGTTTTCAATTAAAAAAAAAATTAATTAGTTAGTTAATTAATTAATTTGCTTGCTAAAATAAATAAAATTAATTTATCATTTAAAAAAATTGCATTTTTGATTGAAAGTTATTTGAAGGTCAATGTTAAAATTGTAAATGAAAACCCCTAAAGTTGATCTTCAAGGTCACAATTTAAATGGAGGCAACGGCTATAACATAACTCCAATCAGACCAAATTATATTAATTTCATTTTAAGAATTATCTTGACATTGTTGATCTCACAGTGGTTAAATTTCTGTATTAAAATATTAGGCAGGTCATAATGTAAGCCAGTCGTTTTATTGAACAATGTTCCTTCTACTTTTGCAATAATGAGATTTTTAAATATATTTTTAAATACTTTAAAAAATTGGTTGAATTATATCGATGATTCAATTAATCCATAATTAATAAAAACCATTAAAAAAGAGTACTTTTTGCTTATTTTATGAACGTTGAAACTCCTGTAAATTTCTTATTATATTGTTGATATTTATCTTCAAATATTATTATGGATTGAAAGAAGAAAAGTAAAAATTTATTTATTTCTGATTTACCATTATAGTTTAAAGGAAAGTTATTACTCAAATTTATACATCCATTTTCTTTTAATACTTTCGTTATCGATGCTATTTTAAAAAATAAAAGTCCTTAAATTTAGATTGTAATCGAACACACAACAATTTAATTGTAGCCAACGATAAGAAAGTAAAGAATAAGAGGACAATTAACAATCAAATTTTAAAAACTCGACACAGATTACACGCTGCTGGCAAGTGATCAATTGACGAGCGCTGGCAGCGGCAACGTGGCCGATTGGGTATCCACCACAACTTCCACCAACACCAGCGGTTCGTTGACTTCACAAGAGTATCCGTTAAAACCGGGACTTACAGGGCCTTATATCATGCCGATGCCGATGCCCATGCCGACGCTCTACAACGGTGACGCTAAGAAGCCTAAGTTGGGCATTATCGAATTAGTGATTTGCAACATCGGTGCCATGCTCGCCAGTATCACAATGGATTTTGATATTAGACTGTCCAACGTATCACCTGTGCATCCAAGATTGCTGCCTCCCCGTAACACTGCCCAGTTTATTGAGGACGAACCAACCAGATGGTGGACCATGCAGGGTGGCGGCGATTCTGGCTCTAATAGAAATTCTGGGTATTTGGGACCGGAGTATGAGTTCAGTTCGAGTAGCGGCTACGCGCACAACACGTATCACGGCCCAGCTAGACATTACAGGTCAGTTTTTTTCTATCAGTTTTGTGGTCAATTGGAATAAATAATAGGCCTTGGGTCGTAAATTATCAGAATAAGCTACATTATATGAGTCTGTGTATGTGTGTACACACACAAAAGGTTATATATGTACGGTATAAAATAATATATTATTTATATTACATAAATGTATTAGTTCTTTTACATAAATTTGTTGAAATTAATATCATTTATTAATATTTATAAATTTTATATGTATGGGATTCATTGGTCTTAAAACAATATCGGCCATCAACTTCATATTAGATGTAAAGTCCACAGGTTCTAGATAAAAATTATATAAAATTTTCGCTGTCAGAATTTTTAATTCCATCATAGCAAACTTTTGACCTGCAAAAGTTAATTTTTAATTTTGACTCTTAACAAAAAAAGTGTGCATGTATAGATATGCAGATAACCGATGTTACCAATGCAATTGCGAGGTCCTGCACTAAAAGGTAAGTAAGCGAAAGGATGACGATTTCTCATATTTTCTGGAAGAAATCTATTAGGATCAAATGTATCAGGGTTCGTCCAAAAATTAGGATCTCTATGTGTATCCCACAAATGAATAAAACAATGTGTTTTTGCAGGTATAAGGGCGTGTTCTGAAATTGTTTGTTCAAGTTTATTCAATATGATTTTTGATTAATATTTTTTATTCCCGATTCACCTGTAAAAGCAGTTTATTGACTCAAAAGCATTTAATATTATTTTCCCATAAATTTAAATTCTTATATTAAACTAAAAATTAAATTTAAATAAAATATCATTTTATCATAATTTTAATAGTAGTTTTACAGTTGTGTTGGAAATAAAAAATTATATGCACCTCTAGAATAAATTTGACTCCCCCGCCCCCCAGATGATTGCCACGCGAGTGAAGGAAGCAAAATTTACCTGAGGGGATCATTTGCAACTTTACTCTCTTGGCGCAAAAAGTAGTATTATAATAATGTTCAATTTAAATAATCTTACTTAGTTGTAATTCTTCTTTTGTAAAACGCATTAATGTTGCTACAGGTGGATATAATCGTAATGCTTCTTTAATACATCTTTCAAGATAATTAAACTTTTGGATTTCTGTAATTCCTATTTTACCGTTGCTGTTATCTAATAATTTACTAACTTCATCTCTTGCTTTTTCCTGAAACAATATGCTATATTATACAGTCGAATAATAATTTAATAAATGATTACCTGTGCTTCCTTATTTTCAGCAAGTAACATTAATGTATAAGTCATTGCCATTCCCGATGTATCGTGACCCTAAAAGTGTATATACAGGAAAATATTATAAATATATTTTTACAAACAACTTGAATTACACCAATTCTAAAAAGTTTATAATTCTTACTTCAAAAATAAAAGTATCCACTTCTTCTTTAATTCCTTCGTTATCTATCAAATTATCCTTCTCAGCTTCTAATAAAAGATCAAGCATTGCTAATCTCCTTTTATGATCTGCTTATTTAATGTTGTATTTATAAATACAGTGTTTAATCTTTATAAAATTAATAAGTTTAGTTTTCTAAATATTTACCTATATTACAAACATCTAATACAGTCTTTTTTACATCGTTATTAAATTCAGTTACAAAGTAACGATCATTTTTCGCATAATGTTTTCTTCGTTCATTTATTATCTGTTCATAAAAATAATTATTATTTAAATTTAAAATAATAATAGATATTAGTTCAAATTTTTCCTAATTTAAAATTTTTTAAATCGAACTACTACGTTTTTCTACTGAATTATGCAAATTTTAATTCATTAATAGATATCAGGTACATTTTTTAATCTCGATATAATTTAAAACTTTATTATAAAGAAATTTCCCAATTACCCTATCAGTAAATGCGTGAAGTACTTGAAGGGCATTTATTTGCATTTTTCCTACTTTTGGTATATAAGGCATCATCCACTCAAGTATGTGAGGTCTAGGCAATCTTTAAAATAAAATCAATGATTAATCATAATTAAATTTAAAGATAAATTATTATCAATAACGGATAATAGTTCAAATTGTATTCCAGTTTAAATAGTATTAACATATATGTAATTTATTAATTCAAAATTTGTATTATTGATGATACTCTAAAAACCCGTAGGCAGCTTGTTTTCGTGTAGAAATGATATTTGATCTTAAAATACAACATTTTTTTAAAGCAGGGAATGATGTACTTTATTCTTGCAAAAGCGAGAATCAAACATTCGAGAAAATGAAATGCTACTTTTGATATAGGTGAATTGAGAATAAATTTATGTCAGTTTTAACCTCTAACTTTAAGATAATATTTCAGCTTTCGTGACATAAGATGCGGTTCGATAAGTACTGGCGCGTAAAAAAATTTTTGTCTGGTTCAACTTTTTACATTCGTTTCGCTAGGGCAAAAAACGTCTCGCGAGGCAAATAACCACCTCCACACACGTATCGTAATATACTATTATCTTAACAATCACGGTGAATAAGTATGGATTATACTTTGAAATTTAATTTGTATACATATGCCACAATCTATGAATATTTCTAGTGCACTTACCTGTATATTATAATTGAGCTCATATTTCGTACGGCTTCTTTATATTTATAAACAGCTTCATATTCCATATTATCCAAAGCGACTCCCATAGTTGATTCTTAAAAAATTAAGGGGTTATGAAATTAATTTTTTCAAAATATTAAGTAATTATTTAATTAATAAATTAATTATTAATTGTAATTATAAAACTTATTTAATTTCTTTGTTAATAAATTAATGCTTTCTATTTAAAAATTTACCACAAATAATGTTTAATGTATAGTTTGAACAAAACGGTATTAAACTTTTTACAGTTTCTCTGCCTTCATTTTTAAGTTCTGTAACCATATTTTCTCCCTGTTCACATATTATTTCCATGTATTTTTTCAAAACATCAAAATGAAATGCTGGTGTCAAAACCTTTCGTCTATGCCGCCATTTCTCATCTGTATTCGGTAATAAGAATTACTTTAATTGATATGCATTGCATACGTGAAATATCAGATAAATTGAAAATGGTGCCTACCACAACTTGTCAATAATCCAGTCTTTAACCAAGGATGAAGATACCAGTAAACGAAACCTTTTTCTATGCTATTTTGATCCGATAGTAAAATCTGACAATTAAATTTACGTTAATAAGATTGATTTTTTATAAAAATTAAATTAAAAATTGAACCAATACAGATAGACAATTAAAATGGCCCTAATTAAGACTATATTATGTTTTCTTATTATTAATATTAGTTGGCTATTGTTTAGACACTATTTAAGGGCTAACAAAGTTATTAAAGTTCAACAAAATGTTTGTAAAATAGGCCGAATTAATCAAATTTCTACATACATTTTATGAAAAAGTGATATTACCTTCAAATCATCAGGATGAGAAATATTAACTACTGCAGTTGTGAAGCCCCATAGTCTTGTTATTGGATAATATTTCTTTACTATTTCTCGACCTCTCTTCCAAAATTTATCTATAAAGATAGCAAACAACTTTAGCTTTCTAATTTTATGTTTTATTTTAAACTATAATTTAAAGTTGGAGTTATTGAATTACCCAAGTTGCAGTTGATAAATATCAACAGATTACCAACAATCGGGTATGCCGTCGGCCCCGGTATTTTATTCATCAATCGACCTCTTCGACTAAATCGGGTACAAATGTGAAAAGTTATTAAAACTAAAACCAATAATATTATATACAGCGTCATATTTTTGATAACTTTTTAAATAATTATTTCACTTAATATAATGTTAATAAAGAACAAAGTTTTTTAGTTTATATATAGGTTGTTCTAAAGAGTGTAGAAGATATATATTCTTCAAATCAATGTTTATTGTAATCTAGCACTTCTGATATTTATTAATCAACTATGTTTATATTTATACTATCTAAACTTTAAGTATTCTTACCAATACATCATAATATCTAAGGATAGAATCATTATTGACATATTTTATAACGATACGTCTTCTAATGAGAACGATGTTTTTTTTTTAATTGACTTAATAATATCATTTTAATATTTTTAAATTAGTAACTGTGTTCCATAATTATATCTTTTTTATTATTGTTTATATTTATGTACATCCTATCGATCAATCAAATGGACAGAACGGTACACGTTTGTGCGACACTTTATAAGATTGTAAATAGATAGAAATGTATTTTTTTGAACTCGCGTATTATAATAAAAATTTCGATTCAAAGTCTTGGAAAATATAAAAAATCTCGTTTAGACAAAAAAACTCAGCTAGTTAAGAAAGGTGGGCAGCTAGCTAAAGCTGAACTAACCGAGCAGAAGCTGAGAAAGCTAGCTCTGAGAAATCTTAGTTAAATAAATACATTTTCTGTTAAATTTCATATACAGTTCCAAAGTTATAGTAAAAATCGATTCTTCATTGATGACTAATCCAAGGATTAATTTATTAAAATTATCTATTAAAATTTAAATAATAAGAAAGTTAAAACGTAAAAATTTCGCAAAATAAATTGAATGGACATGTTAAATCAATGAAAATAATGTAAAAATCTCAAAAAAATAAAAAATAGTTATTTATGCACCAACGGAGTAGAGTAGGCTTTTATTCCCGCGGGTGAAGTTTGCTGCCCGAGCTTTAGCGAGGGCAGCTAATCACCCAAGGGAATAAAA
>UELX01002232.1:0-33103 GCA_900480035.1 Eupelmus urozonus
CTTTTTAAACCGTTCGCTACTTTTACTCAGCGAAAAAGGAGTTTCTCCGTCATTTTACGGAGTTTCCCTTTTTATACATCAACAAAATTTTATCCCACTTAAAATCGCTAAATTAGCGAATTATTTTTTTCGGTGTACGTACGTTGCATTGAAAAATATTGTTCTCAATGTATTGAGTGGGTGGGTATCAGTTAGTATACCGGGCACTATTCGTTATAATATATTCATAATCAATATTGTTGGAAACTTTTAGACTTGGATCCGACAACATAAGCGCTACATAAATTGAAATGTTTCTACTTTAATCGAATCAAACTTTCCAAAATCCTTTGAGTGTAACGGCATCTACTAGAGAAGTATGATTCTATGAAATGTAAAAACAATTGTAAGCTTTCACGTTAGGGAAAACGACAATAAAAGTTCATACATTGAGAATTTCGTATTTATGAAGTATAACATTATTGCATTACATGAAAAAAAAATTTTATTAAAAAAATGTTTGACATTGATTAATCGCATGTGTTTGTTAAAAATCAAAATTCAACTTTTATTCGAATAAATTAAACTAAATAGCCCTGGTACTTCAAAAGAGGTACAAAATTCAATTACAAGGGTATTAATCTGGATTTTTAATTAAATTATGTGCATTCAATCATGGAATTCGAGCAGTTAAAAAAATACAAAATGAATAATTCACGAAGGCAGACCTTTTACGATCATGTTTTACGTCACATTTATAGCAATGAATATTTTACATTTCACGTTTTAAATTTTTAACTTATCCTCTGAAATATTATTCGCCAATAATTTCCAATTAAGCAGAAAAAAGAAAAAAAAACGAGAAAAAAGAAGATCAGCCAATAACATAAAATCTTATTACATCGGCAGGCAATTCGCGACAAACCAAAACAACGTAAATATTTCATGATCCCCTAGATGAGCCGTAATAATCTCCATTATTAGTCGCCTAATACGCCGGCATTCTTCATGCATACGATAAAATTCGTATTCACGGGCCAATTTATCGGCGAGGATCAAGCCGGGAATCACATGCGGCCAGATATACATCAGCGTCTGTTCGTTCCGCGCTGCGCATCTCTTTTTTCCCCGCTCGCTCTTGGCTTAATATTTTTCTCAGTGCCTCAACCGCGCTTTTCCTCTTGTCTCGAGCTCCACTCTCTCTCTTTCTCTTATAGTCGCGTATGCATTATTCAGAAGCTAATTTCGCCCCGAATAAACCGGCTAAAAGGAACGCGCCGATATTGACGCGCGTAATAGATGTAGAAGGAGCGGAGAGAGAGAGAGGAAATTCGTTCGAATGAGGACTCTTATTCTCTCTCCCCCCGAGGTGCTTTCGGCGCTGCCGCGCGTAATGCATAAACTTACGGCCGGCTTTTGCGCCTGTTACAAATCCGATACATTATTGATGGCCCCGGGGCCTATCGGATGTAAATATTGTTCCTTCTCTAGGGCCGAAAATTCATGCGTAACGCCTGGGATTTGGTTGTTCGTTACGGGGGATAACGAGGAGGCTCCGATGATTTTGACGCGTCGACTCTCTGAGGGAGGAGACGCGCGTAAGAAATTATTATTCTACGCGTCGCTTGTCCTCGCGTTATTGCCATTTAGCGCGATGGGATATGCCGATATACGCGTTTTGCTGGGTAACGGCGATGAAGGATGGATTGGGATATGTATGATATGTTTTATTAATAAAACGGATGGACGGTTCGCGCGCGTTACGAGGCTTGTTATTCGAAAATAAAAAATTCATTTGAATTCGATGTTTAAGACGTTTTTAACGTTTAAAATAATATTGGAAAATGACGGATGGGGTTTTCTGGGTGATTCAAGTGCGGAGTAGCGATTTGATGTGATAATCAAATTATTATTTTTTTGACTGCCAGATCCAGAATTTTTACAGTTTCATTAAATGTCAATAGTCGATCACGTGGAGAGGAATATTGGACAGTGTGCAAGTGTGCAATTTCAAAAATTTGAATTTTAACTGAATTTCCATCTGCAAATGCAACTCGTCTATTTGAAGCTCGTAAATTAGTTATTCAATCCTATTTTTCAAAGCTTCAATCAATTCGAATCCTGTAAAAAAATAGCTACAGCCGTTCACACAAGTGCTTCTATTCATTGCTGATCGTATTTCATTTTCGTGTTTTTATTTTCCGATAAATATAGAAAACAGTTCAAAAATATTACTCAAATTCCACAAACTCGAATCGGTTATACATTTCCTCTAAATTCTCGAATCAAATTTCATCAATAAATTCACCAAATCATTTTTAATACTCCAAAACACTAAATAACCAAAACAATCTACCACAAACATCATCATCGCAAACGTCAAAACAATCTCTAAACCCAACGACTTCTTATCTCTCTCGCGCGTGCACCAGACACACGCATATCCTTTGCTCAGACGCACATCCCCGACAATAAGCCAGCAAGCGCATAGCTCGTCCGGCAGCCGCGCGGCAGAATGATAGATATTCAGTTTACCTTGCGGCACGATCTCGCCTTTATCGCGCGTCCAGTAGTTGATGGATTTCGGATAGGCCTCGGACAGGCACTCGAGCGTGATTGGCCTGCCCTCCTGGGCGCCGATCAGCTGATTCGGTATCGAAATCATCGGCGGAACTGAAATTTATCGATCATCATCAATCAGTGCCCCCACCCACATGCGGGGAGCGAGCCGCTTAATGCATGTATGCACGTGTATGGTAATTGGATGATTACAAGTGAGAGCGCGATGCGCATTTACTTACAGTGAACGATGAGGGTGACCCTTTTGCTGACCGTCGGCGGCACGCCGTTCGAGGCTATGCACAGGTAGGGGCCCATGTGTTGACGCTTGACCTTCGTTATGTTGAATGTTGAGCCCTCCACTACTGCAACTGTAAAGAGAAGCGCGTTTATTTTAGATTGAGGTGGCTGGATTTGGAGTTTGTTTGTTATTGAGTTGTTTTAGTGCATGTTGTTTTTATGTTTTTATTATCGATTTCATATATTTTGGTATGAATTTCCATTAATGAGTTTTAATTACGGCTTTTACGATTTGTTTATGAAGTTATAATTACATTATTTTATAATGAATCATACTTGGTTCTCATTAAGTATTTTTTTATTCACTCGTTGTAATCATTTGGTATGTTTATGAATAAATACAGACGTATAGATATTAAATATTTATCAGTTTGATTAAAATAACTTGTTTTATATCTGGAAAGCGTTTCATTTATGTTTTATTCCTACAAATCGAAGTGACTGGTGTGTATGATTGATCAAAAGCAACTTTGTTAGTCAAAAGCATAATTGACATGTTAGGACGCAGCGATGCGTGATCGATGAAATGCGAAATTTGAATGCAAAGTAGAGTGAGTGCACTTTTAGTGAACAATTAAATTTTTGTTATTCATTTATTACATAAAACCCACATGTTTTTATGAATTTAGATGTTTCTGCTTTATTTGAAAATTTTATTATAAAGTAAATTAAACCTTGTAATCATAAAAGCAGTTTATTGAGTTTATTTGTAATAAAATAAAAGTTAAAAAAGAGAAAAATCTACAAAATCATAAGAAATATGTTAATAAAATTTGTAAAACTACTGTAAGTAACATTGATTTTTTATTTGAATATGATTTACAGAAAATATATTTGGGCGTCTGACCAGTTTTGGACGTTACTACTTAAAAGTATTTAAAAATTCATCAATCAATCATAATAATATTGTCTTTACGTAACAATACGATTTTTAATTCAACGAACGTCTTCTAAATAAAGTTTCAAGTATGTACTTTAAATAAATTTCTTAATAAAAAATTACATGTACTGTAAATTCTAAATAGTAGTCAGATTTTTTCCAATATGTGCAGTAAACTAAATTTGACAAAACTTCTCAACATCTACCTGTACAATCATATGAAACAAGCTCATCACGCCTGACTTTTTGTACTATACGGACCGTCTGCTCGCGACCAGGTCGAACTTCGAAAAAAGACAAACCCCACACGAGAAGTTCTAGCAATTACCTTTGATTAGAATGCTAATTGCGCACATTTACTCTTTGACCTCTCTCTCTCTCTCTCTCTCTCTCTCTCTCTCTCGCGCGCTTACTCTCTGAAAATTCAATATAGCGATTCACGACGACCAGTTAAACTACCTCTACAGCAAGAGAAGGACAGAAAGAGCCAAGCCCATAGCCCTGGCACGAATGAACAAACGAGCGGCCGACTGCGCGACCTCCCTCCCGCCCGGTAAATTCGGTTTACTTATCCGGAAGTCGAGCTCGAGCTGCTGCTGGCGCCAACCGCAATCGAATAACACCCCCGCCCCCCCTCCCCATCCTGTGTCGGAATATTTGCACACTCCTGACAAACTGTGTGGGCCGGTTACGTCGCCGGCGAAATGGACCGGCGGCACAATTTTATGCGCGCGCTCGCGCTAATCCGAAAAAGGATAGGCAGCGAAGCGTTCTGTGTACAAGTTGGCTAACTGTGTTTGTGTGCTTTTGAAAGCGGAGAAAAGCGCTTGCAGAGCGAGCGAGTTTGGTGGACGATGCAGGTGTGAATTTGGTCGGCGGAAAAATAAATGATGGCTGGAGAGTAAGATGTTTATGGATGGTTTTGAAGAATTGTGTAGAAGACTGAAATAGGTAGAGAGTTAGGGATTAGTTTTAAAAACTTCTAGAGTTCATTTTGAGATCTTAAGGATTTTGATTTTAGCGATATTATTTAATATTTGGATTGAATAATTATTGAATTTTCAATATTATGAAATTCCTTAAATTGCTATTCCGCTCAATAAATTACATTTATCTTATAATATAAATTAACTAACCAATGAAATTATTTCCATTAGAAATGTGCTCTCGGATCTAATTAATCTCGAAGACCATTTGAGAATTCTACTTCAATCATAGCATAAGAAATTTTAAATAATTTAAGTACGATATCTTTTTTTAATAATTTTTATAATATCAATGCAATGTAAAACTCTTCTTACTGCTGATAAAAATTGAGATACATTTTAATCATATCATTCTGAATCCCAACAATCTTGTTAAGGATCAATATTTTGTTAGATATATTTATTATAAGCGAAGTTGTTACATTAATCAAAAAATGAATAACTGAATAATTCAAATCGAAATGTGACTGTGTGCGTCTTAATTATATGTGAAGATTCACTTGTAAAAACAATTAATAGCCATTGCGCAGCAACTAAATTTGTTATTATAGTCAGTATCGCTGTAATCTTCGAGGCAAATAGATCACTTTTTGAATAACCAAATAAAAGTCGTTTAAATTTGATTTATTGTGTTTTCCGCTTGGACCGGGTACAGAACGATTTCACTAATTTGTTATAATTTTAATAAATAATTATAGCAATTCTTAGAGATTTTTTCAATCTAAAAATCCTACGATAACAATGGGTCCCTCTGTCTTGACAGCAATTGAGGATGTTCGGAAGTAAAGACGACGGGAACATTCGAAATCTTCCAAGTTACATTGAAAATATTTCTTCTTCCCTCACAGTAATTTCTCTGTCATTTCGTCCCTCAAGTACATTTCACCAACAAAGAGTTACATCGTTCGAGCGTGCAATTACCTCGAAATCAAGCGGAAAACAATCTGTCGGCTACATTGTTCAAAAAGCATCCACCCAAACCACATTATATTATCCTTCTCCAACACAAAAGCTACTTGGTCCCATCTTTCCCTCTGCCTTCTCCAACTATTTTTCCATCTCTCTTGCTCTCTCTCTTTCTTGCCCTCTCAAACACGAAAATAATCCAGCGCCACTCGTAAAGTAGAAATCTACCGCGAACTAATTCCCCTGGAATCCTCGCCGTCGACGTTTTTAAAAGAGCAGACGAGCCACTGCGAAGCAAAGCAGCACGAGCCTCTCGATGCGGTCACGGATTGACGGCGTCGAACCGCTAATGAAGCACTCAAGGTCCCCAAAAGCGCGAGCTTGCAAAGCTCCGGCAGCGGGCTCTAAAACTGAGCGATAATCTGGGAGGATTTTGAGCGTCCGGCGGTCGAACGGACTCTACCCTTTCGCTGGTCTCTTTGGCGGCTTCAGGAGATTCGTTTGTTGTTCGGCTATGCCGCGCTTTCTGTGAGGTTACGGGATTGCGGCCAATGCCCGAGGACCATCCTAGAACCCTATAAAGGATCAAGCGCGCGCACGGCGGTTTCGCCTGGGCCGAGATCACCGCGACGGTTTGAAAGAGAAAGTTATACAAAATGTATACGTGTGATCTTGGAGTTGAGTGTTTGAACAGTGAAGTCTGGATTTATTTAGGATTTATTAGATTTGATTGCGAAGTTTGCATAAATTGACTGGAGGAAGGAAATTGAAATAGGAAAAGTTAAATTGTGAAAAATATAAAGATCTCTTTACGTATTTATAGCAATAATCAAATATTACAATGCGGATGTTCATGTAATGTTATGAATTTAATTAGACAATTTTTTTCTGTTACGTAATACATATGTATATATACTCTCTAAAAAAAAGTGTGAATTCAGCTCCAAATTCACACTTCACACCTTATGAGGTGTGAACTTAAAAATTCACACCTATTACGAGATGTGAATTTTCATAAAATTCAAAATTCACACTTCAGGAGGTGTGAATTTAAAAATTCACACCTCATAAGGTGTAAGTTTTTAAATTGATAGAAACTCACACCTTATGAAGTGTAAATTTTTATATTCACACCTCGTGAAGTGTGAATTTTGAATTTTATCAAAATTCACACCTCGTAAGGTGTGAAGTGTGAATTTGGAGCTGGATTCACACTTTTTCTTTTAGAGAGTACTCTTTTTTAATTACTTATTTTTTGTATTGTAATATCTTTTATAAAATCTCAGCAATGTGCTAGGAAATGTTATACTTGAATATCAGATAGTGTGCTATTTAAAGTGCAAGACCCACCAGAAAAAATGAATGATATTCTTACCCTTATAACATTTTTGTAGAATATCAAATTCTGACGTTATAAAGAACATAGCGTATTTATTCTGGGAAGTGAATAAAATAAATGAAGTTATGATATATAATCAGATTAAGAAATCATTTTGGATCTCAGTTACCTCAATTTTGAAAAAATTTGATTATGTTATAATTTCTAGAAGCTATTTTTGGTCCAACCAATAATGATATAATACTTACAATCGATAATTTCGTTACAGTTTTATGTCAATCACAACCGTTATAGGAAGGAATTGATAAGATCAAGATTAAATAAAACACACGCTTCATTTTTACTACTATTTTTAAAACCAATACAGACAAAAGAGCTGCAAACATTTACAAAATTCTATCCCAGATATTTACTTTAATATATCTTTATTTACCAAATATTCATAACAATTCAGCCATCTCACATTCATCCACTCTCACAACTTTCAAAAATCATAAAAACCAGCCACCCTCTACTCAACACCCTTCAGCAATTCAAAACGCTCCGTAAACCTCTCCACCCCCGCAGCAACATCTCAAACACCCAATATTTACATACTCGGCGTTAATCGCTTCTCCAAACTCAATCTCAATCTTCCTCAAAAAAAAAAAGAGAAACCCTGCCATCATCCACGCGTGATGCGCGGCGCTTATTACAACAGGCCGGCGTGCTTACGATAAGCGTGGGAAGCGCCGGCAGCGTTGCGCGGATATAGTTCCTCAACTGGCTGGTTTCGCCCTATGTTTGCATCGCTCCGCGCGCGGCAAACTATTGTAGAAGCGATCGAGAGCGAAAGCGAGGCGCGGAGAATTTCGGTCCTGAGCTCTCTGCCGCCGACAACTGCGAGAGCGCGCGTGTTTACCAATTTCAATGCAAATATGGCCGGATCTTCGCGAGCAAACATATCGCCTTCCCACGGCCCAAGGTCTCTCGCGAGCGCGCCCCCTTGTTTGTTTGTTAGTTTGTTCTTTGCTCAGCCGAGCGAGCGATAGCTGAGTAGTTGTAGCAGAGATTTTTCCTCTCGAAGGAGAGAAGAGGTGACGTTTCTGTTTTATAAGTTTTTTGCGGAGCGAGGAGCTTGGATCGCTGCGGTGGCGTTGACGCAGCTGTGATTTGCAAACGATTTTGCGAGGGTTTTTAGAGCGGAGAGATGTTTGGAGTGGAATTTAGGTTGGGTATTTCTGGGGAGATAGGGTGGAGGTGTATTGCGTGTCTTGAATGTTTTTAATATTTTGTTAATAATATTGCAGAGGATATACATATATAGGGAAAATTACTAGTCTGTAGCAAATTGAGAATATACTTTTTTTATTGCAAAATGGTAGGAGAAGGTGGGGCAGACTTGGCAGGGCAGGTTAGTTATTCAAAGTATTATTAGATATTTGAAAATAAAATTTTATGGGTATGTTTTAAAAATCCTTGGTTTCACATCGCATACAAATAAAGTCTGACAAATTAATTTAATAAGGTTGAAATTCCGAGCAGAAAAAAAAGAATGGTTTCATTTTTAATTTGCTTAGTAGATATAAATTAGAATATCGTGAATTTAATTTAAATTAAGTGCATTTAATAGTTCGATTTTCATACTTTTTCTACCTACCTTTTATTTTTATGCCATAATGTATTTAAATAAGTTTACAAGCGTTAGAAAAAAAGCTGGAAAAGGGGCATGTGCGGCACCCCGAGTGGGGCATGCCCGTCACAGGCAGCCACAGTAACCGCGCGAGTTGATTAATAAACTATTGTTCATAACTTGAAATACAGTAAAAAAAAACAAAAATTCTGCGAAATTTAAAGAGCTAATTTAATACAATGTAATACAATTTTTAATCGAATAAAATTTTATAATAACAACTTTTTATCTTATTTTTTCATGTGAAATTTATTCAAGTAAATAGCATGTAATTGAATAATGTTTTTCAAATCATAATCAATAATAGGATATTATATTCGTTATATAATATTACACAAACTTTAAAATATTTAAATTTCTCGTGTTGTTCTTTTAGATGAAATATAACCTATAATTTCCCGTGCCGCGTGTGTCCCATCCTCTGTCTGCCATTGACCCGATAGGGGAGCACGAGCGGCACTTTTCAAGCTTTTCATTTTCGATACTATATTATAAATACACTTCAAAATAAAATATTTTAGGCTATGAATTCTATTTGGACATAAGTTTTTCTATCTTTTTGATTGTTTAATATTATCAAACTTTCTCGATTCTTTACAAAATTAGTATTTAAATTTTAGGTGATGCCCCACCCTCTGCTACCGTGCAATGGGTAAAATGTAAATATGTAATAGTGTAACTTTATATTTTTTAATTTTGTTGCTCGTGTCGTAAATGACTATTATCGAATAAATAATTACAAAAGGACAACATAAGTTTTGTACATGGATGTCTAAAGTATTAATAAACATTCTTTATTTTTTAATAATTTTAAATATAATCAATAGATGTATTTTCTACGGAATAATCCTTTCCAACCCTTTAACAAGTTAGCTTTTTTACATAAAATAAAAAAACGCATAAAAAACATATAATATGCGCGGATACGCCCGTCAGTCATCAAGCTTTATTAATATCAGTATACTTATACATGCATAATTTTTCTTACCCTCTTTCTTGTCATTAATGACAATCGGTCGGTTATCCTCTCTGCGCCAATTTATGGTTGGGGCAGGTGAGCCCGTGGCAGCGCAGCGCAAAGTAACGTTGGTCCCCTCTCGTACTACCATGTCTGTGCTCGTCTGAAAGTCTATTATGTCGGGTGGAACTGTAACAATGGCACAAAAGCGACGATGCTAGCGTTAATAAATGGCTTAGAAATGAGAAACATATTAGAAATTATGGGCATGTTGATTTATTATAGATAAAGGGTATCTAATAAAATTTGTTTTTATTAATTAATATTAAATTTAAATTTTCTTATTTTTATAGTCTACTAGTCATTAGTAAATTTTCTAAAAAGCAAAATTTTTTCATTTGTAACTATGAAAAATAATTACTTTGTAACAATATATACATTTTACTTCTAGGTCAGACAGCTGTTTACAATTATTGTATTTTCCGTTAAGTATTTATGGGTATAATCTATTTCTTGAAAATAAAGAAATAAATAAATAAAGATACATTTTTTATTTAGGCTTTTATTTTATTTTTGGTATTATTAACTATTTAAGATTTAATAAATCGTTTAAGTAACTTTATCTAATTCAAATTTCGAATCATTAATTTTAACCAGTGATTAATAATACTTATAAACTTATTAACAGTAGGTTTAGAATAAAAGTAAGGCGTTATTGTATTAACAGAAATCTAAAAAAGAACTATCAAATTTTTATTATTTCATAAAGATACTTCAACTAATAAACTACCATTTTAGTAATTCAAATTTAAATAATTTAAACCAAGAAAATCAATAAATCACATTTAATCAGTTCATAGCATATTAATCTTTCAATAGAGGAAAATAAACTATTCATTATAAAGTTTGAAATCATTTCTAAGAATAAATATAAAAAATTATATTTTCTCAAATTTATTTTTTGTCGAGCTTAAAATTAAAAAAAAAAAACTTAAATTACATATTAAATGCTAAAAAATCATGAACTACTTCAGTTTGTGATATTGAACGCCTTTCTAAAATTTGAATTTTTAAAAATTTTACAGTAGCTGCTTATTACCGTAAATTACGCTAAGCCGATAAATCACTCACATCCTGTATCAAGTGCAGGTTAACACAATGAATGACCTTAATCGATACTATAATAGAATCGAGTTATTGTTGTCAGCGACTCTTCGCATAATGGATACGCGATAAATTGAACTATCAGAATCTGCTTTAAATCTTTTTTTCTTTTAATTGACGAACAGATTTATTATAATACAATTTTTTACATGCACCCAATTAGTGTATACTTTTTATAACTTGCTATGTATATTTTAATATGCTTTTTTATTCGATTAATTTTCTATATAATAAATCTTCAGTTATTGATAAAATTTATTCATAAAATAGAAAGAGTTAATTTTCTACAAATAGCATACAGCAATACCTCTATAACATATTTACAAATTTCGCTCACTTTAAAAGTCATAACCCTTAAAAGTTTCAACAAGATAATAAATCTCATTCTACTTTCATCGTTTCCAGTCCCAAAACAATCGTTTCTTTATCGACTCTGGGCTAACGTAGGAGAGTTGGCCCGGCAACTCTGGCAATTAGCAGTTCCAACGGTTTTTTTTCCCGATCTTCAATCGAGATTTACGTCGCTTCGAATTGCATTCCTCTTCCCGACTGTGCGCCCGTTTTCTCCCCTCTCCGGAAAAATCAGCAGCAACCGATTTGCCGTTTCTACTCGTTTTTTTTCGTGAAGGTAACGAATATTGCCATTATTGTGACGAGAGGCTGTTTGCTCTGAACGCCGACTCTTCGACATCTCATGTGATTCCGTATCTTTCGATATTGTGTTTTTAGAATTATTAAGGGGAGGGGTACACCTAATTATGATGTATTCTAAGTTTGGTAAAAAGTAGTGTTAAAAATAATTATAAAATGTAATAATATTGAAATATATAATGTACTCTGTAAAATTGAAATAGTGCAAAATGCTCCACTACATAAAAAATAGTGGAATTCCCACTAATAAATAGTAAAAAATTCACCGTTATTTAGTGAAGTGAAATGAAATTAATAATCGTGAATCTTTTACTATTAGTTAGTGGGGATTTCACTATTTTGTATGTAGTGGAGCATTTTACACTATTTCAACTTTACAGAGTAGAAGACTTAAAAAATGTGATCCCACAGGAATAATTACATATTTATGTTTGATAAGTTCACATCGAACGTTTTAATAAGTCAATATCCTTTTTTTTTTTAGAGTGCGCAGTGTCTCTGAGCCAATTTTTAACCAAATTGGACTTTTGAGAGCTCATTCTTTTCATTGCAGCATGGAAATAATTTTGTTTTGTGCTATTAGCTGATTAAAAAGTTATGTATTAATATTTAAAATTTGAAGAGACGAGGAAATCATAAATACTTGAGTTAGTGGGTCAATTTTATTTTTGAAAAGCTGTTAAAAAGTGGAATTTTTCAGTTTTTTTGTTAATAAAAACTTTATAAAAGCAGTTTCTTTATTGCAAAGATTGAATAACTTGTACTTTAATATTATTTTCACTGCGTTAATTAATTTTGAAAATTTAAAAGGACCAATTTAGTATTAATTCAAAAGACCTTAACTTCAAATAAATAAAAAGTTCAAATTATCAAAAAAATAATCAAAACATCACTGTAAATAAACTCTTTTTGAAAAAGCAGTATCAATTGCACCTATCTGAAAATATTTTATGCCATTCCAACCTCAAAATCCTAACTTTAACATGATTCTTCGGCTCTCGTGGCATAAAATACGGTTCGATACTGGTGCGTAAGGTGATCTGTGCCTCGTGTGACTTTTCTTCGAAAAACATCTCACGAGACAAATAACCACCTTCCACACCTCTATCAAAATGTACTATTACATTCAATTAAAGCAATAAACACCGTTCAGCTGCCCATTAGTCTCTGAAGTGAAAAATATATTCCCCTCGCTTAGTCGAATTTTCATTCTTATTTCTCATCAAGTACATTCAGTTCTCACTCAACTAAGCGTTTAATAACTGAAAAAAAAATCAAACCAAGATCTCAAGCCATGCTCATACTTCCTTTCTTGTCCACCGACCTATAAAATACAGACCACCTTTCTCTCTTCTTCCGGTCATTCTCTCAACACCCTTTCTCCCCTTGCTAGCTTCCAATGACGTATCATTACGAACAATCGATGCTCTCGTCCGAAACGTGCGAGCAACATGGCGAAAAGATTCACCAGAACAGTATACGGTACAATGAGTATCTCCCCTCCCCCACTCTTCGTGTCTGTCCATCTTTTTAACGCACATTCAAGCGAGCGCGTGCACAGGAGATTATCTCACATAAATCAAACGAGGGATCGACACGTTTTTTTTCCTCTCTCTCTCTTTCTCTATGCACTGCTATACAGGTCCACATATACGTACAAGGGGAATCGCTGAAGGGGGTTCAGCTTTGCTTTGCCGGCCGCACGCAATAAAGTGAAATGATAACGCGAAGCGACATCCAGAACGTCATATCCGGAGGAAGGGCCGCAGCGTAACGTCCCTTCGCTCCGTTTCTCTCTTTCCATCCTATGTACGTTCACATATGTACTTCGGCCCGCGGCTATACGTCGCCCTGTGCTTATTCACTTCCCGCGAGGCTCTCAGGGCCGCGCGCTCACAAGCTTCTTTTTCACCCCCGCCGCTCTTCATTTTTGCTTACTCCATACTTTCCTTCTCCATTTTGCCACTGAATCGCTGGGTTTCTTATGCTTTTGCTCGCGCCTTCCGTTTTGCTTTCTTTTCTATTTTGCCCACGTCCTTTTCATTCGCAATCTCTCGCGCTGTTTATTTTCCTTTGCACCTCACTGCTCACTGGTTTTTTTCTCAAGGATGCCGATTCATTTTTTTTTCTTCTTTTTAGTGTCCGTTATTTCTCTGTTGTTCATTATTCTTTATTCTATTAAAGGATCCCCTGGGGCACTTACAGTGAGAATCGATTAGTTTCAAATATTCAAACTTTATCCTATGGATTCGTAGTAGTTATTACCTATATACAGATAGATTTTTGGAGATCCTAGTCGTTTCTTTTTGGGGATATAGACTTCTAAAGCTTAACACGCGTTTTCAATATTGAAGTTTAGTGAAAGTTATATTTGAAACGATATATTGCAATTAAAGTTTCTATTCAATTTATATAAAAAAACTACTGGTATTCTGTAGTATTTTATTATTTTAAAATTAACAAGCAAAACATGTGGAAACCATAAGCCGTGCAAAATAAGAAAAATTAATTGAAAAAAAGCTTGTTTTGCCAGCATCGACGGACATCTTATCAATAGGCTACACGCGCGTTTTTAACCGTGAATAAAAAAGTAAGTAGCTTTTTGAATATATATATATGCAAAAGTATGAAAAAAATTTTAATTTAAGAATGGGTTTCGAAAATTATTCGACAAATAAAATTAAAATTTTGAAAAAAGAGTAACATCTACTTTTATATTGATTATATACTTCCTCACGTCTACCCAGCAAAATTTATAAATTGCTTTCTTTTGAATTGTTTTTAATTGTTATCACAAAATTAATCAATTTTATTCAACACATTATTTTTACAAGCCCTTCTAGTAATATGTAGCATTTAAATAATGTATTAAAACTTGCAACTATTTAAACGTAAGAAAATTTTCATAGCTTTAAATTATGCGTCAGCTGGAATTTGATATTAATTTTTTATTAACTTCTTTACATTGTGCAATGTTATATATTTTTTAGACTTCATTGAACATTTATTTTCAATCTATAATGATGAATCAGACTTTTTAATGTTCTAAATACATATGTTATACAATTTTTGTATTGTAAAAAGTTTATATATTCTCATGCAAAGCTTTAGCGTTGATAAAACTATATAAAAAATAATAATGCATTTTATAATGTAAGTGTATTCGTGGAAGTATAACTAATATTTGAATACCGTTATTATAAAAATGTTTCTAAATTTATTAAAATCAAGTTGTCTTTGAGAGTTCAAAATACGCTTTTGATTTATAAAATTTTTAGTATTTTTTAATCTTCCACCAATCTTTGAGGCCTGCAGAATGGTGGAAAACTTAAATATCCAAATAATTTTGTAAATTAAAAGTGTATAGTTTGTAAACTACGAAATAAAACCTAACTAAACCTCCAAAGTCGCCTTAAATTTTGCAAAATATCATGTACCTGCATTAATGAATGTTTCTATAATCTATAGTACCAAATATATTTAATAAAATATACATTCAAACAGAGTATTTAATGATATAAACATCGATCTAAAAGAAAGCTACAAAATAACACGTACACAAAATTTATTACCATTAATCTCTCGCACAGCATAACACTAAACTTTCTTTTATTATAAGCACAGATTCATGCACCGTATCGTCCCTTCTCCCATACCATCCTCTAGCCCCTCGTCTTTTTCACCCCTAAAAAGGGGAAAGCCAGGAGTCCTTACTTTCATCCGTATAAATTACCCGCGTCCTCGTCAGCCAAATACACACTCACACACACTCACACACACCCGAGGTATTAAACCAGTTCCGCCTTCTTCCATCATCGTCGACGCGCTGCGCGACATCACATCTGGCCCCTTTATCGCTCGTCCCACCTCCCATTCCGATCGGCGTTTCACCTCGCGCTCGCAGACGGACGCCGGCCAACTCGTCCCCCCCGCGAGTAATGTCTTACACCTCCTGTGCGCGCGTTGCCGCCACGCCGCAAATCAGCCCGGAGGCCAGTCGGCTGATTTTATTTCTCCTAGCCCCACTGTGCACCGGAACTCGATTTGTGGTCGGGCATATGGCTCTCTCTCTCACTTCTCTGTTCCGAATTCGACGCATATAGTGGTCGGATCGCCGAGTGCTGCAGCAGAGAAAGCTGCTGCGTTGGTCGCTCTTTTCGAAATAGTACGTCGGTGCTTACGCGCGTGCAGAACTGCGTTTATTCTGCCTCATCGCGCTTTAGCTATTGCGTTTGGTTTTATGGACGCGTAGAGAAATGTTTAGTTAAGCTTCTAGTAAGTATTTTGGGATATGGGTTTATGAAACGGTAGAGATAGATATAATGAAAATTTAATATCGCATTTTAAAAATAAGGAATAATGATAATTGCGATGATAAAAAGTTAACTAAAACTAAAAATTGGAGCAAAAAAATTGAAAAATTTCAAAAAATTAAATTTATTTTAAATTTGATTGGTTACACAGATTGTCTGCGTAATTAATAAAAAAGTGAGTATTTTATAAGATTTTGTTTAATTATAATTTTAAAATCCAAGTGAGACTACTTGAGGCTTATTAAGTTAAAATAAGTACATTTAAAAAACACAGTTATCATATTATCAATTTTTACAAAATGCATATAGTAACAATGAGAGAATTTTTTTATTTCTCACTCACTTTCTTTCTCCTTCTTTTTCTTCCACATACATACTCAGCTGTACATACACATATACACGCGTACTCTTAAAAACTCTAAGTATAATTTCACTCTTTTAGAATTAAAAATTTCCTCTAAGAAAGAGTGATGAAAACTCACTCTAATTCATGAGCACTCATTCGTTAGCAGGGTAAATCTTTACTCTATATCCAAATGAAAGTAGTCACATTTATAATCTAAAAATGAAACGTTCATAACGGACACCTATAAAATTTGTGTGTAATTTAATATTTTGTACATGTAAAGAAGCATTTGAAATTCACTTTTGATTTTTTTTTGAATGTTACAATTTCTTTTTGCAATTTTTTATGTTGGCTCTTACATTTGACTTGCTGCCGGGTTATGAATTTATGATAGGCGCTGTGCTGTTTAACCTCTATGACCTTTTTTAATCGAGTGAACTGTGAAGGTCACTCTTTCTTAAAGTGGCTATTTCACTTCAAAAGTTTTAAAGTAAGTTTATTTGTGTCTATGTGAATGAAAGTGAAGAATTGCTGAATGTATACAGAATATTAAATATGATTGATTGCATTTTGAGGTGAAATAATTTAGAATTTTCTTGAAATGCCATTCTATACTTTTATATTAATTATTATTTTATAAGGTCTTTATTGACTATTACCATGCATCTAATAAAAGAATAAATTGAAGACATCGAATTAATTCAAATGTACAAAATACAAAAGCACAAAGGTAATGGCGAATTAATTAAGTCCAGAACCAGTTCAATTTCCCGTTCCACCGACCTTTTATTCGCCTGCTCTTTTTTTAACGAACTTTTTCACTATCTATTCTCCATGCTTCCTTTTTTGTATCCCTACATGTTTACCTATTTCCCTCTCTCTCCGCTACTATCTAGCTTTCCCTCTCGGCCGCAATTTCTCGGTGATCGGTCCAAGTTCCCCATCAATCTATAGGGAGAAAGGCCACTCGGTCCAACTGTCCGATCAGCCGCCACAGCCACCGCCGTTCGGATCTCCGGAATCGGATCGCGCTTTTTCCGATCTCGCCCACCCACCCACCCTGCGTGCGATCCTTTTTTTTTCCACGGTGACCCTTCCCGTGGTTCATGCTTCTTCGTTCCGCTAGCTCGAGCCGACGCCGAATGGAGATTGATTCGCTCGGCGCGGAATTCAACTTTATTCTCGCTCTCTAGCAGCAACGGCGTCAAAGCGCTCTTTTAATAGGGTGGCGTGCGCGCGTCGACTTGTTCACCCCCTCGCAAAAGCGCGCTTGCACACCAGGTCTCTTGGAAATGATGGGAAATAAATTGAGTCTTATTGTCGGGGCGCAGGGTGTAAGAGCTTGCTCCTGGACGTTTTTATGAGAGGGCGTCTGCACGCACATGAGTCTGCCTCGTGCTTTATAATGCATATAGGGTGAGGACGTAATCGTTCTTAGCTCTGTGATCGAGCTAGCTTTAAGCAGATTATGTAATTAGCAGGTTTGGTCCAATGGTTGGATGATTAATGGAGGCTGATATAGGCCGTCTATCCCTCTCGGAGGTATGTCCATTCTTTTGTGGTCAAGTCATCAATCCCGATGAGGGACGATAATTATTGGTTGATGCTTTATTTGGTCGCTTTAGGCTTTGATGACATTTTTTTAGATTGTAGTGTAGTATGTACGTGAGCTAATTTGTTGCAATGACTGTGATCACGCTGATGATTATGCGAAATGAATATAGATAATTACACTTGGTTTGGTTAGGTTTAACACTGAGTGATTAATTAGCATGTGACAATCATGTTTGACATGTTTAGTGAGAAGACTCCAATAAACAGCGCTTTTTAGTATAAAGCATCTATTTAATTAATACACTGCCGATATTGTCAGTAAAAGGCATGAATTGTACAAAAGTGAGACAGAGTTTAATTCTGAAGATTATTGAAAGGTTTAAGAAACACTCTACATCGATACTCTAGTTTGACAATAAAATGTGATCTATTTTAACCTTTAGAGGACCAGCATTTTGGATTTGTAATGTCTCTAAGAGAATAGTCAAAAATGGTATCTGGTATTACTAATTGATTATGAGATAAAGGTCGATGATGGATCGAGACACTATAGCGACTTTTCAGTCCTCTAAAGGTTCACTTACTTATCGCACTTTATCAAATGTTAACAAAGCTTTGCCACGTATAAAAATACTGAAGATTTCTTCTCAACAGATTTTACAAATTAAAATGCAAAACTGAAATTACAATTTGAAAAGAAAAATTGTAAGAGTAGTGATTAGCAATTTACTCAATGCTACTGCCTGTGCAATTTTTCTTTTCAGATTGCAATTTCATGTTTGCATTTCAGTTGATAAAATCTTTTGGAAAATGATTTTTACTATCTACATCTAAATAAATGTTGAAGGTTTTTATTAAACCACAGTGTTAATAGTGAGCATGGAGGACTACATACAAACAAAATATTTCAAATTTTACTACCGATTTTTAGAACCTTTAGCAATTTTTTGATACAGTAAATGTGTACTTCTTCCTAAACTAAATCGGCTATGCCATTCATTTTATAGATAGAGATTTCGTTGATTTCTCAATTGGCATTTCGCGTTAGTTCCGCCGGTTTGTATTTCCTTTTTATGATCCCCATCGTGGTGACACACAGATTTTTACAACTACTATAAAATTGCTGTTACAAATACTATAATGTGAAAAAGAAAACATAAGTGTCTAATAATTTTGGCATGCCATAATTATTGAAAATCTAAAAATCGGAACTAATGGAATTTTTTATACAGAATTCTATTTAAGTATACGAGAGATTTAATTTCGTTGAATTTAAATCAGAATTTGGCTACATTTGTTTCTTTTTTCAATATTAATATAAAAAATTTTGCATTGCCAATAAGATAAGAAGCTTGGATAACACGGTATAGACAAAATATCACCATTTATTACAGATTTAAAAAAAAAAAAATAAATAAAGAAGGATAATATGAATTATTTTCAATTTTGATTACTTCATTATAGTTTTGCTTAAATTTTAATCGACAGTTAATAAAAATGCAATGAAACCTTGTGTAATTTAAATTTCAACATACATGTAAAGAATTGAAACGTTCACGCGGTTTCGTGAATAAAGATCGTAAAGTCGTAGGTTACGATTCCAATAAACCGTAATTCTGAATATATTCATTCTGAAATACGAAAGTTCTACAACGAAGATATATGGGCAATTCGACAAAACTTTTAGCTTTTATGTCAGAGTTTTACCTAGCTATTTTTGAATGTCCTGTTTTAATGTTAAAGTTTTTGCGTATAAAAGTGTACAAAACTAGAACTTCATGAAAATGCAGAAAGATAATAATGTCGAATGAAATAATGAACGCAATAATAAAGCTCGTGCGTTTCTCGCATCCAGTCGACAATATAAAAATAAAGTCCATTCATCCAGAGAGTAGATTTTCATTTTCTCGTTATTTCTAACCGTCAAAATTCTTTCCCCGGCATCAAGAAACGTTCAGTCCCTCGCAATAGCTAGTCGAACATTATATCAAATTCTTTTACTCACAGCTCGACGCTCTCGTGAGCTCCAACTTCGGGGGACACAAAAGCTCGGAGATAGGAGAAAGGCAGGGAGGAAAAGGCAGGCAGGCAGGCAGGAGACGCTGCTATAGAGAAAAGCATTGGGAGAGGAGTCCGAGAATGGAATGAAAATAAAAGTAAGAGCGAAACAAAGCTCGGGACGAGCTTGCGCGAGCGAGCGAGCGCGTGTGGTCGGTCGTGGAAAACTAGAGCTCCCGTGCGCGCAAGCAGCCTGCCGATCCCTCCAGGGAGAGGCGAGAAGCGGGCGGAAAAGACGAGAGAACGGTAGGCGGCGGTGACTCTCGTAAGCTCCTCGGGAAAAAGAAATCTGAACGATGCAAGTTGAAATTGGATGCCCAGGCCGATCAAGGGGGATTCGAGGGGTACTCTCTCTTTCTCTTTCTCTCTTCCTGTCCCGCGCGAGTTAGCAGGGTTACTGTACGGAAAAAGAATGATGCGCGCGCCTCTTTATTCCTGCTGGGAGACGCTCGGGTTGCCGCTTCCGCGCGCCGGGCCGAAAGAGTAATCCTTGACGGGGACGAGAGAGAGAAAAAAACGGGCGGGCCGAGTGTCGATCATAAAAATCCAGGCTGAGGCGAGGACTTCACGCCAGAGTACAAATGGATCTCCCCGGAATAACTCCGATACACAAACTGCCGTTAAAGGTTATATCCGAGGGGGGCTCGTCGTCGTTCCTGCCACCTCCGAATCGTCCGCTGAATGGCCGCTACTTATTCCAGGGCTTTTATTTTCGGCGACTGGAGAAGAGAAACCCGGAAGAGCGGAGGCAAAAAAGCAAGCCGAAGACCGTTCCGCAGGAATTTATAATAAAATCTCGTGAACGCGAAGTTGTTGGCCTCCAGGACAATGTAGACATAGCCGTAAAGACGGGAGAGAGAGAGCGAAAACTCGCGCGCATCTTTTCTTTGGGGCCCAGTGACGGAGAGGCTGGACCGGCGAGGCGGTCGCTCGACAAATTGAATTTACAAATAAAGCCTGGCACTTTATTTCGAACAGGACAAAGGCAAGGCAGAGCGAGAGAGAGAGAGAGAGAGAGAGCACACAGACAGAACGGCGTGGATGATTAAAACGACTGGCACAATGGGCGGCGCGGCTCTCTATATATAGAATTCGCTACTTCTCTGGGTGTTTGCCGGGGCCATACGGCTGACTGCGTTTCGTTCTCGCGCGGCTGCCACAAAGCCGATTGAGCCCCGCGTATTAAAGCGCGTTTTCGCGCTATATTACAGTCATCGAATGCGCTACGTATTTGACTAATCAGCCTGTATGCGTCGAGAGCCGGCCTATTCGACCTGTTTAATTGAATGTTGCGCGGGACTTCTGTGTTCGGGGGCCGGATAATGGATTCCTTTTTTGATGAATTTACGCGATGAATGAAAAAGTGCTGTTAATTTATTGGCACTTGGCTTCCTTTAATTAAATTTGAATGATAGGAAAAAACTATGTTTTTAATAAAGGACTATTAACATTAAATACTCTTTATTTGATAATTCACCGAATTCGCTCAATGTGAACCGATCAATGTCCGAAAGCTTAGCTACTCGTTAAATGTACAGCTTACGAATTGAGTCACAGAGACTGCTTTCCCGAATGTATTGTCTACTACAGGTCTAATAAAGCATTAGAAATTGCTTTGTTTAATATGAACGAATTTTTCGCATCTTTATCATAAAAATCAACCTCATAACAAAAAACTGCCAGAAACTTTCTCAAAATTCAAAATTAAATACAAAGTATGGATTCCTGTTTCCTTGATAACAGAGAGGGTTTCCTATCGACAACCTAGAAAAAGTGTTTCATAATGATCTGAAAAATTTCTCCTTAGATTTATTACCACCGAGGTTAAACCAAGAGTCACGTCGATCGCTGCTAATCAGCATTTCTTTAATCAACAGAGCCCGTAATGACGTCAAACGCCAGACTAATGGAAGTGGCGTGCATATTAGGAAGGCTATATGCCGCGCCAGCACTCCACACACTTTAGCGCCATAATGCAGAGCAATCAGAGGAGCACGGAAGCTGTAAATTCAGCTGACAACTTCGGCGGAACTTCTCGGCTCCGCTGATTGGCTTATAACCAACGCGCCCCAGCTCTCTCTCTTACCAAAAGGATCTGAATCGGCATCAAGGTGGCAATGGTGGGTCAAAAACTTTTCATCCGCCCACGATTTCCCCTATCTCTGTCTCTCTTCAGGGTTTACATTTCTCTTAGCAGCCATCTCTTCTCTTTGCCTTTAAGTGGGGAAGCGCAAAGGTGAGGAAACTCCGCTGAGAAGGAAGTTATAAGTAATAAGATACATAAGATTAGACATTTCGACGTTAAAACTCGCGAGCGATTCTTGATCCATGCCAAAGAGTCGGAACGCTCAAAGAGAAATGATGTTTTCTTAGACATTCATAATTAATTTAGCCCGGAAAATTGTGATTCGATGATACGCGCTTGCCGGAGGATACGAAGCCGGTTTGATGTTATTAAAGCTTCAACCTAGAATGAAAGAAAATTTCACGAATAAATTGAATTGTGCATGTTTGCATAATCTTCTATTAATTTTTTTATAGTTATGAATGCGATGAAATAGCAAATAAAAATTTTTATTAATAAAATGTGATATAAAAAAAATTTTAATTTGAATTTTATTCATTGCCAAAGTGCTCTTGATGCTTAATCAAATATTTAATCAAAACACTTATCTGTTCAAAAGGGTATAAATACATTTAAGAGGTTTTAATGCAATAGTGATTACTGTTCCGTGATTCGAGCACTTCGGAAAGTATGCTATTGACAATATATTTTGTAATTATAACAAATATTAATAAAACTTTACTTTATTTACAAATAAATAATAACTCTAATTTTGAACATCAGTCTTGTATATGGAATACAATTATATAATAATTAATAATTTTGTTTTTCGATTCTACAAAGTCCTTGTTAAGTCGGAATAAATATTTTTTCAAATATCTCTTGATTATTTTATATAGCAAAATGAAGTATATATATACAAATAATGCAATTTGTTACGTAAATTAAGCATTTGTACCTTTGCTTACGTAGGCGGTTTTGCAATATGAGGTATACACATTCAGAATAATATCCATTGTTACCAGTGTGCAAGCCATTCGATTCTGTTGAAATTAAAATAATATTACTGATGTTAATATCGCTTATTACGTTTAGGGTATCATTATGCAATCAAATACATTATTGGCGAAAATCATCATAAATAATGATGATACATTTATACGCAATATTAAAATAAATGATTTGCTCGAATCATGATACAAGAAATTTTTGAAGAAAACATAGGGCTAGAAGCACGCTTGAATAATAGATCATTCTTTAATTGAAACCATAGATAATTGATGTAATATCAGACAAAATTTGAACAACAAACTGGTAATAGTTAATAGTAAAATTATTAAATGATAATAAAATAACTAAAAGAAAGACCAAATAAAAATTAATCAAGCAAACGATTAAAAAACTCCCTTAAAAAAAATGACCAAGAAATCCTCTCTCTAAACCGGCTGGTGAAAAATTTTTTAGCTCAGTCCACCATTCTAGAGTCTAACCCGTACTCGAGGGCAGAATTTATGAGCTCCGCGCGGCGTTGTGACGCGGCACAGTCACAGTAAATCCTAAAGTGCATCTTCAACAAAGAACACATCCCCGCACATGCGCGCTCGGACCCCCGCGTATGAGAAAAAAAAACGGTAGGTGGGGATTTGGACCTTAGAAATTTTTTAATAAGATACGAGAGAACGCTCGGCTGCATCTAATCCAACCTGCCTCTATTATCATCCGCAATGTCGGGAACAAAAGCCCCTGCGGCCCTGTGCTCGAGAGAAGAGCGTGATAAAAGAGAAAACAAGAAGAGAGCGGGAGAGAGAGACAGCTAGAGTATGCCGACTGATTTTGCACCCCTAATGCGCCAGCCGGTGACATCGTTCGCTTCGCTCAGCGATACACAATGGCTGAGCTCCGGACGCTGGACCTAATGTATACGAGAGCCCTATTTTTTGCCGGACCTTGCCTTTGAAGTCGCAAAGAGAGCTGTCTGCAAAAAAAGCGAGACAGCAGTGAGCGAGAGCCACTCGTTTCCAGGCCGCTGCATATATACGCGCGTTTTCGCACTGGTCTACATGAGGCAGAGCGCGTTGATTCCCTTCGGAACTCTTGAATCAAGAGCGCATGGCTCGGGTTTCATTAACGGGCTCTTTTGTGCTTGCCGGATTTAATTTGATCGATCGCTGATTTATTTGTTTCGCAAGCTGCGATTTTGCAGCTGGCCAATCTACTACCGATGATATCCCGCTGAGCACTCTCATCTTTTTTGTTTCTTTTTTTGCAATTCTCGGATGACTTTGAGAGACAGAGTTGGCTTAGTACACAGTTTAATTGTTTGAAGGAGCTACGAAAAGGAATTCGTAATGTTCTGCGGCCTTTAATATTCTCTTTTTTTAAAGTAAGTTGAGTAACTTTTTATTAAAGGAGTCACAGAGGTTAAAAGATTGTTTGCTTGCTGTTACTAGCAATCTAGTCGTAAAGCAATGACAACTATAAACATTATATTTTACTAAATCAGAATAAACATATTAAATAATTGCAGATATCATATTATTTTTATCAAAATATATATAATAAAATGATAGAATATCAATATTTGAAAAATAAATAAATATAAAATAGAGAAAAACTAACTTAAAGTCATTCTTGTAATAATTTTTAATGAATAATGCAATGGTGACATTGGTTTTGATTTCGGTAATGACATTAAAGATTATTTCAAGGTCATCTTCTATTTTTTTTTTTTTTTTTAATGAATCCCTTTTATGGCTTTGGCAATCGAAAGAACGGAAAATTTTACGTTCAAAAATTTACTTACTCGATAGCCTCTTAAAAATTATTTAAATTTTAAGAAGGTCCGGACCCGTTATAGTTGTGCATTGTATATCTTAGGTTTGACATTGCCCACATTTTGCAAGGTCGTTTACAGGTCTTTCAAGGTCAACTTATTTTTACTGGGGTTACTGGTTTTGATGTTAGTAATCGAAATAGCAGAAAATTTTACATTAAAAAATACTTCAATGTTTATAAACCTTTATCTCAGTATTTTTCTTCTGTTTATTATTTATTTTATAAATGCTGTTCGAGGTTAAATTAGATTTTGATAATAAAAATCGAAATAGTATAAGGTGTACCACTAGCATACTATTGAAACTGATCAAGCTTTTGAAAATGATAGCATCGTGCAGATTTTTACCAAGTAAATGCGATGACGCGATGATTATCTAAACAGATCCATGAGTTAACTGAACAACTCGCGATACCGATCTGGCCCTGATTCTAGTGTGCCTGAAAATTAGCCGCGGCTAATATCCACAAGTTGCGCGATTTGACACCCGATGCTGATTGCGCTGCTTTAAACACTGTGTTACGGTGTATTTACTCGATCGCGCGCGCGTTGTACCTGCGCATCGCGTCCCATGATTCTATTCGTTTGACTTCAACGCAAGGTACGACCGGCTTTGGCTTGGCCGGATTAAATACGGATGTCAATAGTTTCTTTTTAGAAAAGCTAGTAATTATGTTAATGGGACTGTTGTTTTGATTTGTATAAGAGAAACATTTGAAAATCTAAAATTAGACAAGGAGAGAGAATTCGACGAGGCTATTTTCTCTGCGAAATCACAAATGCTGTCATTATAAAATCAAAAGAAATAAAAATTTGCATTTTTCAAAAGGAAAATTAGATTGGTAATAATATAGAAAAACAAGGCAAAATCTAGTGAATTAAATATGCTATTGACTAAACAATAAACTTTTCTCAGCGTTTAACTAGATGCAGTTACACGAAATTATTACTATTTAAAAGTTTTTAAAAGTTAATAAGAATACGAGCCGGAATTTAAATCACTACAAAATTTACAGCTTGATTTAAATTTTATTGAAATTTACACGTTAATATAGATATAAATTTTAATATTAAATTCTCAATTTAATTTAATTTTATAAATTTTATTATATTTTAATATTTATACTTAACAAAATGTGAATTTCGACTCAGTTTTGCGCCTCGACGTTTAGAATGTCTTGTAAAGATTCCGATATCGTATTGTCATATAAGCCAGTACAAGGAATGAAAAGGTTATTGAAAGTTTTTATTTATTATTGTAGGTACTGTAAAATTATTTTTATTTTTAATTTCCGTTTAAGTAAGCTATCCAAAAAAAAAAAAAAAAAATTAAATAAGATCGTTTCTATACTCAAATGAAATATATAAGAGATTTAAGGAAAATTAATACAGCTTTCACTTTACTATTAAATACACAAACAAAAAATTTTAAGACACTTGAGAATACAATTTTTGAAATAATTTGTAAAGATATTAAGAGTAGAGATTTATGTGAAATATCACAAGAATGGTGGCAACATTTTTATATAATGTAAATTTTAAGTCGAACTTTTTTTCTTCAAAACCCAATAAAGAATAGTATGTCAAAAAAAGTTGAAATCATTTTAAATCTATAATCATCCTTTTTTTCAGAATAAATAATTTCCCGATTGTGAGAGGTTTCTTTTGATTGCCAATCACAGAATGCCAATCATACGATGAGAGTTCAAATTTGTTTCCTCTGAATAATGGAGTTTTCTATGTTCCCAGAATATACAATGATTTAGGCAGGAAAATTATTGAAGTTGTTATATAGAAGAATAATTAAATTCCCCGCGTTCTCAAAACTGTCGAAATACACAGAAAAGTTAAATAATTAACAGCCGCAGAAGCCTTCCCTTTTTATTTATCAGGTAGATGTTTATAAAATACAAGCTTTTCTTAAACCAAGTTCGAACGAAAAAAAAGTGATTAAACGTTTCGCAAATAATAAATATTAACAGCTTAATGAATTTCACAAGACTCAACGTAGCGAAAGAGCACAAAGCTTTAATCACTCTCGTCTGTACATTGAACTGTGAAAATAATTACGGGAACCCCAAACTGGATAAAAAAGGACCAGCGAGCGAGCGCACGCTGTCCACTCTCCCAGTCTTCAGGGGGCGACATTTGTCTAGATTGCCCATTATACAGATCCGATTATCCGACCCTTTCACAAGAGCAGACCAGAGCGCCAAGAATCACTTTATGCGCGCCTGATGAGCAGGACGACGTACACCTCTTTCAAGCGCGCGCGCTTTAATTCTCCCTCTCAATCCACGCATGCCGCTTTGCTTTATTACATTGCCGTCATATCCACTCACCCCACTGGCACGCACACACATGTGAAAGTACACTTGGTCGGTATAGCGTATAACGAGGAAAGCGAGCTCTCTCCTCTCTTTTTCCCTCGGACGGCGATGGGGCCGAACAATTTTCTCCGTAAGATATTTTTCCTCACGCTCTGTTGCCATCTTGTTATCTGGCTATGGGGCCAGCGTGGCCGTTGGCTGACTAGACAGTGCGGAAAAAGAGGGAAAGAAAGAGCGCGCCCGCGCGCTCAGCTATATATAGGGAGGAAGGCGAGTTCCAGTGGCGCAGACACTCTCCGGAAAAGATCGGAAAAGCAACTGGACCGGCGAGAGTCTCGCGAGAAAGCTCGATGCTATATACACCTATGAGGTTTGAGCCGGTGCGTCGAGCGCGGTATATAGCTGCAATTCTCGCGTGAAAAGTTCGGCACTTAAATCAAGTGTAGCATGAACGCCACTCGCTGGACAATAGATCACTTTATCGAACGGCGACGCAGCCTGATACGGACGCTGCGCCAAGAGATGCGAGTCTTTTTAGCTGAATCGTCGCGATTTTTGTCTTGCGTATCCGGCCTTTGGCGGGGCTATTTCCAAGCGGATTTTCTTTGTTTTAAAATGTCAGCTTTTGCCTTTTTGGCATAGAGGATGTTTCGTCGTTTCGATTGTGTTGGATTCGAGAGTTAACAAAGGATCGTTTATCGTTATTGTTTTGTTATCAACGAGTGATTGTGATAATAATTATCGAAAATTTTGTTTAGAAACGATATCAGTAATGGTAGTTGTTATGAAGGTAAACAGTAACTACTTATGAATAATAGAGAAACGTGATAGCAGGATACTTAAAAACTTTGAACTACTATTGCGATGTAAGTTTGGAGTGTCTTATTAGTACGCTCCGTCCAACGGCAGCGTGTGTATTATACTACCGCTCGTAATGACGGAGCTAATAAACACGTAAATAGTTTCTATTCCGTACAGATATAATTTACACTGTCGGAATGTGCAAAGCTGATACTTCATCATTTTATCCAAGCATCTATCCGAAAGGCTCGTAATTATATTTCCCTACTACTACTGCTCGATGTCTCATTTCCCCCGTTAAATTAATTCATAACTCACCTCCAGTCAAGTGCATCAACAAAGTTTTAATTAACGAACCTCCAGACGACTAGTCTTTACCTTCCCACTCTGTACAAATACGCGCTAATGCATTTTGACATCCATTTGTTTACCCCTCGCTCTATCCTTCAGAGCGGGGCCATATTTCCCAGACGCCGGCTCATTACAATCCCCCGCTACTCGATAAAGAAGAAAATCGGCTAAAGCAAAAAGCTCTATCAGCCCCCCCGAGTTCATTCGCGAAATGAAGTAGCAGAGTCCGCCGGCGGCACGCGCCATAGAGCAAAGTCTCTCGCGAAACCAAAGTACATCCACTTAAACCCTTCGCACGCCGCCGCGGAATATCTAGCCGGATTTGCCTCTCTCTCTCTCTCTCACGCCCCCGTTATTCATTATACTCGAGGCAAGAGCTCTAGCTGCTGCTCCTGCGCTAACCTCTTTCTCATCCCTACGAGGCGCCTTCGCCTTTTCCCCACCTACTTCTCGGCGCCATTACTTCTCTCCCTCCTAATATCATGAAATGCTGGCAATCTGCGAGCGCGCTGTATTCTCTCTTCCTGCTTGCGCGCGTTTTCTCACCCCCCTCAGCCACCTCCTCCCTCCCCTCTGGCAGACTTGCAAAGGGGAACACAGCTCTGATTCGCGACCGCACCTGCAGGCCCGAGGTTAATTCTCGAGCATGAATCCGCGCCAGCCGGCGCTATACAGAAGTCAAGCCGCGCGCTCTCGCGCTGTTTGCCAATGCCCGGGATTTTGATTGTTCCTCATCAGCGTAAAACAAATTAGACGAGTGCCGGGAAGAGTGGGTCTGTATGAGGAGCTGCGGCTGGCTTGTTTGCTTTGCGGCTGGAGAAGATTTTTTGGATTTAGCGGAGAGGGCGGTTTGGTTTTTGAGGTGTGGGAGTTAGTGAGGTGTGTTTGGAGTATCATTTTGAGTTACTTGAAAGGGTGTTTTTTGAGATGCTGTTTGTACTTTTTTTCGTTCGTTAGATTTTTAAAATACAGAACTATAATTCATTTATGTTTTATGCAAATTTTGAAACATAAATATATGAAATAAAAGAGTTTTAAAATAATTTGAACTAAATTGTAACATTATGTATGAATAAATAAAAAATGTTTATTGATGTAAACCTGAAAACTTTTCAAATTAATTAATAGTCTTTTAATTATTATGGTTTTAAATGGCTATAGTTCCATTTATTGCAGAATATAAAAATATAACGAAATCTCAGTTTAAGACTTTGAACCATTTAAGTTTAACGTAGATCTATTAAAACTTCTGTCCATAATCACGTAAATTGCATTAGCAGAGTGCATTAATATAGACGTTAAGCGATTTATTTTAATTGTTCTTGATACATTAAATTAAATAGAAATATTCCACACTGAAAGTTCAAGCTTTTGTTAAATTCAAATGCTCTCGTCGAACAAAGACCTGCAATATCAACAAAAACAATTCTGCCCGAGCAAGTCAAAGTTTTTAACTTCACTATTGAAGCTTTGTTACGAGACCATCAGGATGGACAATAGAGCCGAGTAAACCGGAGCCTTGGCTTTCGATAAAGACAATATTTGAGATGTTCATCCTCGGCGCGCTCCAAGTTTCTTTAACGTCGGCGGATACGCAGCCGCGAAATGGCAGGGTCGCAGCCTGTTAGGAGTCGTAATCTACTTCAGCGAGCATTCGAGCATTAATATACGGAATCGTCCTCTCATTCTCTTTCTCTCTCTCTCCCTCCCTAGTTCTAAGAGAGGCCAAGCGAGCTAGCGGTATCCTTTCAGTCAGTCTTGCGAACTGCCGGCGAAGCCACTTCGCCAACTTGCCCCCCAAACCGCTACCGTCTGCGCCAAAGAGAAAGATAGAGCCAGATAGAGCTTGCAAGTCGAGCTTGCGAGCAATAGTTAGCGCATCTCCAATCATCGAATCGCAACAGAACAGAAACAAAAGAATCTTTCGCATCAATCGAGAACTTTATGCTCTTTTTCTATCCGGCTTTCCCAGCCTTAAAAGCCCTGGCCATGTTTGTCGGCCTAATTGCATGAGCGTACAGAGCGCGCGGCTGCAGTGCTGGCGTATAACGCTCGTGATTACACTGAATGCTACTAGGGCAGACGGCAGCCGGAGCCCGCGGCTCGAAACTCGGCGAATTAATTAATGTTTGCATTAACTCGAAAGTGTATCTCTAACTTATTGTAACCTAAATAAATAAGCTTTTAACGCCGCCGAGCGGATAACAAACTGGCTAATTTTAAAACTCGTTTTGAGCAATTCTGGAAATACAGCTGTTAATAATCCTCAATGAAAGCCCCTTCCCGCTGGGCTCGCGATACCCCGGGAGTGGCTCTTAATTAAGTTCAGTTTGTTGGAATCTGATAATTGGCCGCTATTCAAACAGAATTTTCGTATAATTAAAAAGCACTAGTGCCGTTGTTTTCCTTCTATATTAATTTTCGCATATTTGCTGTATGCCAAGCGAAACATTTATCAACTGTAATGACAATTTTTAATCAAATTTATTTACCGACGTACTTTCCAACACTGGGAACACATAAATATGTAGATACTCCAACCGTGTATTTGCACTGAAAACTATAGTTTAGCTCAAAGGGGATTTATTCTTAGTTATTCATCTGCATTAATTTATATTACCCATTGCTCAGAATACTCTCAGTTGATATAGTTATACTGTTTCAAATTGTCCAAACCATCTTATTCCTAGACGCATTACCGGTAAAAGATTATTGGATAAGAAAAATGAAATCCCCTAATTGGTCAGTAACTCGCAAAAAGGTTCCAGCAATAGCCATGTATATTTAGCTTCCACAATAATCCGCTTTTTCCAATAGAAAGCTTTTCGTGGTTTACGAAACTACCCTCTCCCGCGCGGTCGGAAGAAAAAGCAACCAACGTAAGAGCGGGACGCACCGCGCGCGCGCTCGTTTCTTTTATCAGATTTAGAGAGCGGAGCGCCAGCGGAGAAGTGCCAGCGCGAATTTTCGGAAAAACAAATGAATCAAGAGCCGCGCCTCAAACTCCAGCCGGCGCGCTTATCTCGCTTGTAAAAACATGCAGCGTTGGCCGCAAAGCGCGAGGACATTAAAATTCAAGCACGTGCGCCCGCTTGAAAACGCAAACCCCAGCACTTTTGTCGTTTTTCGGTTGGGGCAGAGAAAGCCGGTTGCCTCTCGCCGGCTCTATTGGTGTATAAAAGGCGCGCTTATTGGATGATTCGACTTAATTACGAGGGTGATTACGCGATACATGTTACCTGTTTTTTGTGCGCGCGAATGGCTTTTTCGACTGAATTTAGCATCGTTTTGGCATGCATCGAAGGGGAGATGTGTGTTAGAGGAGATACTTTTTATTCGCTTTGATTGTTTTGACTATAATGGCGTTACAATAATTTTTAGTAGAAATCTGTGTTATTATTTTATTAAGAGAATATTGTTGTTATATTACTACAATATTGTTTTGATATTGTTACAATATTATATTATAATATTGTTGAATTATTAAAGAAATATATTTAAATTTTCAAAGCAAGATTTCTTTTCGGCCAGAATTTTTCTTAGTAAAAGTATATAACGTGAGTTACTGTAAAGTGTGAAAAAAAGCAAAAACGTATTTTTTTAAATAGAGTTTTGGAATGGATCCAACCTTACGAAAAGGGGAAATCTTCCAACTTTTAAGTATTTAAAATGCTTTTCTCGTCTAGCAACTAATGATTCTCAAAAAACGCAAACTTTTTTCAAAGAATTAGTAGTTGGTAGATTTTTTTAAAACAGGTTAAGTAAAACTATTTCATTTATATTGTCAAACATTTATACGAAAAAATAAAATAGTAAAGAGCTATTATAATAGCTTAAAAAGTGTTAAATAAAAAACTCGAAAGTTCGAAAATTTAAATGCGTTAAAATAGATACATCCTGATAGAATTTCATCTCCTTCGCTCCTTTTAGTAGCCGTTAATTCATCAGCAGTCGATAAACCCCCATTCGTTGCGCTCGGCGAAGGAAACTTCATCTCCCTCGTGAAATCATTTCCCGCTCAAGTTAGAGCAGCAGGTCTAACATAACTACCAACATACACTCTTTTTCTCTCTATCTCCTATCGAGTATCCGATATACGCTCGTAAAGAGAGCGAAGACTGCGCTTTGACGTCTTTTCGTATACACAAACTGGCCTCTCTCTCTCCTCTCTCTTTCTCTTAGATGCGAGCTAGATAGAGGCAAATCTTTCGCGACTACGTCCAGCAAGACTCCCTGCACGGCGGCAGAGGAAAAAGGAAGTAAAGGCTCTTTAAGCTTCATTTTTATAGGGCAAAGCGAATATCCGAGAGTGGATATGCAAGCGGAGGGGGCGCGTATATGCGCGGAGCATACAGCTTGCGATTTCGTCCGGGAATGGGGGATGTAGATGGAGGCTCGGGGGATTAGCTTTAGCGATGCTATCGCCGGCGCAGCCCAGGCAAGCGGCTTGATCGCTCGCAATGAAAATCATTTATGATGGCCGGCTGCTGTGCTATCTTCGGCTTTTAAGTTCAGCTAAGGATTTTCCTATGGTAATGATTGCTGGCTTCGTTATAGTTAAGACAATATTGCGTATACGCTGGCTGGGACTATGAGAGAATCGGATCGCACAATGGCGTGCTTCCTTCCATTATAAATTGTTAAAGGCATTTAGTACGAATGTGAGCAATGATTAAAATTGTATTGATTTTAAGGAAATTAAAACAAAACAGCATAAACTGCTTCCGCGCTTACCGAGAGCCGAAGTTACATTATTTAAGGACACGGAAACTAATTTGTAATTATTAAAGTTTCACTTTGTACTCTAAATATCTTTCGTAAGAATGAGAGCGGAATAACCCGTTGGAAATGCAATAGTTCGAGCAAGTGCGCTTTATCATTCTTCGAATGATTATTCAAGAAACAGAGAACTGCTGCTACGCACCAGAAACTCAAACGAGCTGCGGAGAAGTTAAGCAACAGCGCGCCGACAGAGATAGAAAGATAGAGAAAGAGAGAGAGAGAGAGAGAGAGAGAGAGAGAGAGAGAGAGAGAGAGAGAGAGAGAGAGAGAGAGAGA
>UELX01002233.1:0-33101 GCA_900480035.1 Eupelmus urozonus
GGTTGCGGCTCCCGGGCGTTATATTTTTTTTGCTCCCGACCGCGTTGATTTTTTTTTCTTTTTTTTTTTTAGAGGGGAATCCGATTTTTCTTTCTCGCCGGGTGATTTTGGAAAATGTGATGGGAAACGTGTGGTCGGCTGGATGGATGGAATTACCGTTGAAAGGAGCTTTGATGATGTGGGGAATTAATTCTGTTGGATAGGGAAGATTAAGGGTTGGTCTTTAATATTTCTTGTTAGTCTTGCAAAGAATAACATCGTACTTTCGTTTCATTTAAGTTTGTTAATTGCAGGAGGTCCGTCCTGCAGCTATATGAAATCACGATTATTCGGTGAAAAATTAAAATCATAGAAAAATCCTCTTCTAGTCATTTAGAAATGTCATTTGAAAAAATGATCTAATATTTTTTAGCCGCAAAATTACTTCAGTTTGTGCATTAAGTCTCGAAAAATGACCTGGGATTTGGACGATTAAACCCTGGGAAATGTCCCGTTTAGAGCCGTATCATTACGTAAAGAAAATGTGAAAAAATCGTGCTGAATATAAGAAAATGTTAAATGACGAACTTTAACATAAAAATCTTTTCTTAAACAATGATATAATAATAACAACTATAAATATTTCAACTGATTAATTTTTAAAAAAGAATTTGACATGACTAGAACAATATAATAATTATATAATAATTAAAAAAGTCTTAAAAAGTAATACTACATCCTATATATAGCTAAAAAATAAGCCGCTTAATACCGAAGAAATATGTCGATATAATTCTACTTTAATGAATTTCAAAAAATAATAATAATAATCTCACGAAGATGAATGCAAATAAAAAGCTTAAAAACAAATCCATTTCAACCAAAGAATCGACATCTAAAAAACTGCAATACTCACTCATCTTTATCCTTGTGGCAATTAGTCAGAGTCTTGCAGAGATTGGGGTCGGGGCAGAGGTCCAGGGGTGTCTGGCCCTTCTTGTTCTTGAGCTCGAGATCGGCGCCATGAGCAGCCAGGAAGCAGGCGATGAACGAGCTGCTCTTCTTGTCCTGGCCCTGGGCGCCCAGGCCCATCAGCAGCCGGCCGACGTCCTGGACGTCCTGGAGCTGGCGCAGCTGAGAGAGCGTGTGGTGACGTAACGCCTCGTGCAAAGGCGTGTCGCCGTCTTTGTCGGCTACGTTTAGGTTAGCGCCCTCGCGTACCAGCAGCTGCGAATAGTTAGTTTTTTTTTATTTTCGGGTTTGTTTTTAGGTAGAGGGTGGATTTTTATTTGTAAATTGTATGTGTGGTTTGTTATTGATTAAGGTAGATTTTAACTTTATGTTTGCAATTGATTTTTGAAAAAAATCGAGTTAAAAATTTATTTATTGAATAAAGTTAAAATTTTATATATTGGTATTAAAGGTATCTAGCTATACTATCGATATATCAACTTTTATCTTATGAAATGGATCTGCAGTTGATTTAAACTCTTTTCTTGAGAATGAAAATTTAAAAATGGAACAAGCTAAACTGTGTGGGATAGAAGGAGTAGATTTTTATTAAAACTTTCTTATTAAAACTTAGAAGAGAAATTTCCGGAAACAATCAATGAACAGCTCCACACTTGTGTTTCATCGAACGGTCTTAAACTTTTTCAATATTTACCCAATAAAGGAGATATCGAATGGTGAAAATCGTGTTGTGCTAACCCGTTTAAAAATAATTTCAAGATTATCAATTTTAAAGTTACATTCCTTTTTTAGTAAAATAGTAAATTATTATTTTATTAACTTATTTATTTGAAATGAATTTATTAACTCATTTACTTAAAATAAAATTCACAAAATTTATCTTATCAGCATTTTTTTATCACCCAGGTCAAAACTTGAGTCTTTTTTTTTTAATTTGACATGGTGCTTAAAAATATATTTTTCAACAATGAAAAACTATTTAAAAACAGTCAAAATCCTTTAAACCATTGCGAAAACCATCACCGTATTCCCAACTCACCCGCACAATCTGCGTGTGCTGCCTCTCGACGGCAAGATGCAGAGCCGTCTGCAGATTGACGTTCTGCAAGTCGAGATCCGCTTTCCCGGCCCTGGCAAGCTGCTCGGCCACCTCCACGTGATTATTAAGGGCGGCAAGGTGCAGGGCAGTGTAGCCATCATCCTTCTTCTCGTCGACGATCCAAGGCCGCGGCAGCTTGGACAGCAGCACCCGCATCGCGCTGCAAGAATCCCAGAACGAGCATATTTAGGCTGCGTGCTTCAAGAGAGAGAGAGAGACAGAGAGGCGCGAGGCCAGAAACGAAACACGTGTGATAAACAGCGGGAGGGCCTAGAGAGAGGCAGATGCTCCCGCGCTTGCTCCGGCGAGCTTGCCTCGCACGTGGGCCCCGGCTGAGCGAGCCCCATGTGCTGCGCGCTGAAGGCCCGGAATCCCTCGTAAAGGGACGAGCAGCCAGAGGATACCTAAGCATGCATTTAGGAAGAAAAACAAGGGACTCTGGCTTTTTGCATTAGAGGCAGGCATGTAGAGTGAGGGTCTTGATATTCTTTTGGCCGCGCTCCATCGAGCGCGAGCGAGAAGCACACAGAGAGAGAGAGCTCAACACACTCGCAGAGAGAGCAGTCCCCGTGTATTTTCGCGCGCGCTCGTGTATGCGTGACGCTATTTCCGGCCCGATTATCGGCACTCCTTCCCGCGCTCTCTCGCGCCATATACCCGCGCCCGCGAGAGAGCCGCATCAGCGAGCGGTCAGAGCCAGCTGCGGCACGTCGACGGCTAAGCTGCATGGAGCTTCACTCTCTCTTACTCTCTTCCACCAGAGGATGTATACACAGACGACGAGGTAAGCGCTCGCCTCTTCGCTAAATTATATCGGTCTAGAGTTTCGCGATTCGGCTTGAGTATTATCTTCTCGCGGACTTCCTGATGAGTAGCGCGCGCGACGGTTAGCTTCTGTATCGCGCGGCTCGCTCGGTTTGTGCGAGACGGTTGCTCGGTGAGCCTGACAATTAAAAACAGAGGATCCTTTGTAAATTATAAGCTTGGTTCTGTGAAGCGCCGGACTAGGCGTAAACAATCGGCTCTTTGTAAATAACGTTCGGCTTCATTGGAGTGGGCGTTTGGCTGGGATTAGTTAGTTTATTTATTTGTTATGTTTAGCGAGTTTTGGAAAATTGGCTGTGCTTGAATGTGTATTAGTGACTATAGTTTTAAAATAGCAGGATAAAGACGCGTCTTTCAGTGTGAAATTTTATTAACCGAACAGTTTTATGCGATAAATACATATTATTATAATGAAATAGAACGGGTATTCGCATTATCGGACAAAAATCCAGTTAAACGGCCGCGCGCGTCGCGTCCGCATAAAGTGATATAAAAGTAAGGTTCATTGGATAATACTCGGCTACGCAACGGGCGTATCATAATTATAGAATCGATGACCCTAGCCCGAACGATAAAACGAAATTCTCGTGTACATAACCAACCGGGAGAGAAAGAGAGAGAGAGAGAGAAAGCACAGGCAGAGTTAACAGACACATCTGCAACTAAAGGCCCTCGCTAAAGACAATTTCACACTGCCGGAAACGACTGAGACGAACCACGTGCGCCTTCGGTTTTTCTTTCTCGCTTATTTCTGGGCGGAAACCAAAATCGATGCATTTCCCCTTGTGATTGCGAGGGCGAAAACTGTCCCTCTCTCTTTCTCTCGGAAGACACGCGACTGGCACATTTAAGCTTTGACATTTCGAGCAGCTGACAGCCGCTTCAAATTTATTTCTTCAAGTTTATTGATTTTTTTTTATCGCTCGCTCGTGCGTAACTACCAGTTCCTTTGATATTTCCTTTTAATAATGCTGATGCGGTCGACTTAGGCTTTAATGTGCTACGAAAATAAAGCACTGCTTTGAATTATCTTAGCGGAGAATAAATCTTTAAACATCGAAATTAATGGATTGGCAGTAACGCTCTTTTTTCCGAAAGAGAAATTTTCGTAATACGTTTTTAGGGCTCCTGCGCTATTTCTTCTGCTTTATTTTCCTTTTCTATAGCGTTGCATGATGACATAACATTAAATACTATAGTTATTAATACAGTTTTAAGGGTCCGCTTATTTTAAGCGCTTATTTTCGACGTCTTCTCGGATAGCTCGAGACTGGCACTTTAACCTTTTACGCATATTAACACACAGGGAGAGCACGACCTCCTCGATCCGTGAGTTTTGACCGGACTCCGCGGGAGGTAATTTCTAACGGCAAAAAATAAAACACCCGGACTGCTCGACATAGGAGATCTCGCTTTCTCAGAAGATCTTTCACGAACAGCTGTTTTAATTGATTAGTTATTTAAAAGGTTGCACGCAAATTGATGGCACATAAACATAACCTATAAAACGTGAAATACTTTTTCCAATACCATTTTGAGGCAATAAATAAAAATATAAGAGTTTTTATTCAATATTTTTAAAACACGGAAACTTTATTCGTTCGTAAAATGGAGCACAACTAAAAATATAAAAATGCATATAAAAAACTAAAATAAAAATTAATATTCGTGTTTCTTTTTTTGGATCAACATTGAACCTTTTTAAATTTCATTAATCTTTTAAATTGTAATAAACTGCTTTTTACGTATGATAATAAAATTTAATATTTGTTTGGTAATTCGCCAAGCTATAATTGTTTTTTTTTTAAGCGAATTTTTGTTACAATAATCAATTTACAATATTTCTGTCATATTTTATGGAACAGAAAGTATGCGATGACATTATACTTTTTAGACAATAATATATTGTTACCGTGCTATTAAATTTCGGAAAATTGTTCTATTCATAAAATAGTGTATTTTATTCTCTTTAAAGTCCCTCTAATCAGAGTATTTAAATACACAAAAGTTTACTGCTTTACATAAATTTTCTGATTTACCAATAACCGACCAACAACTCAAAAAATACTAAGAGAGCATAACAATCTGACAACTAAATTTAGCTTTGGAATTGAATATTTCTGTAAAAGACAACAACACAGGATAGTTGTAACCGACAGGCAGAGAAAATAATTCTTGCTGGTGTTCGCTGACAGGAAAAAAAAAGAAGCCATTTCTTTTCTGGGCTGCGGCTCGTCTAGAGCGTCGGAAATGGACTACACTCACCGATGCGTCATGCTTTTACCTCGCACCCGGAAGTAGCTCCGCGTCCCAAAGTAGCATTTCCAAAGCTACGAGAGTGCCAGAGCGAGGGTGGCTCGCATTTCCAGCCCAAATTGTATCTACGGCTTGAAAATCGGTAAATCCTGGGAGGCAAAAAAAAGGGCATAATTGGACGCGACAAGCGCCGAACACGAGGATATTTCAGCGATATAAAAATATACAGCGCGAATGTATAGTCCGTTAACGTTTCATTCGGTTATGACACTGAAAGTGGAGCGCGTCCGCGCGCAGGCGCATATCTCGTAGAAATGTAAACAACCAAATAAATTGAAATAAAAAATTTAGCGCGCCCAAAATAAATTTGCCACTTTTGTGAATATTGCATAAGCTTTGGATTTGCTTTCGCGAGATTACTGAAAATTTGCAGCCGGATCAAGCGACTGGCATAAGAATAGTTAACGATATTTACACTATGTTTTGACGTAACATTATGCCTGTGTAACTTCCCGTGATAGAACTAAAATTTATTGCAATTACATAAAATGTTTGGAGAAAAAGATTTATAAAAAAACTTGAAAATTTATTTTTTGGTAATATTTAAAATTAACATTCTATTTAATCTTATTACAGATATATTGACGAAGAAATAGTTTATTTCATTTAATATTTGAATCTAATGATTTTCAATAAAAGTGGAGGGTTCATTTTGGTTCATGTGTTCCAAGTTGCGAGCAAAATTTTATGGTGATGTCTGAAATACTTTCCAAGATATATGCACTTATACCCGAGACCACATAGATTTGAATATGCACACGGTCAAGCGGTCTTAAAATAGCGAGTTCAGGATATTGGAATCGTAAAACACGTGATCTGGAAGAAAAATAGAAAATCTGTTGGATGTCCCAAAGTTTTGCTGGGAAAAGAATAACAGAAAAAGAAAACGGCAACGAAATAAAAGTATCGCTAAAAAAATTAGTAAACAGTATTGAAAGCAGAGTTGCTTGAAAAAGAATTTGAAAAACATCGCATAAAAATAGATGGAAAAACAAGAAGATCGCCTATGTAATATAATGCCAAAGTACAAACGAGCTTCCTCATTCACGTGTTATTCAGATGATTTCTCTAAAAACTTTTCTAATCCGCTAATGATGTAAACAGATTCTCGAACTTATTTTTGCACTTTTCAAGCTAAATAAAATTTCAATGTGCCGTGTAACTTAAGTGCCACTCCGACATCGTAATTCCACAGTCAGATGTATCAGCAACTGCCGGCAGCCAAGAGCTTGAAAATCGATCAAACATTAAATCGCAATAACCTAAATCTGACATAAACATATGTTTACCCAATCGAAAGACAACAATAAGCCGGTGATTCACTCGGCGGGCAGAAGCTACGGGCGAAAGCTCCTCGACAATACACAACTGCAGAGACGGGGTGTATAGTGTACAGTCTCGCGGGGCAAAATTCGAGCCGGTCCAACGTGGTGGAGCGGCGCTCGGTAAGCTTAGAAGAAAGGAATATTCTGGGTGTACTATACCGTGTCGTATTCACTCTCGTTGCAGATGAGACGAGAGAGCGCGAGAAGGAGCGAGCTAGAGAGCAAGAGCGAGAGAGAGAGCGAGTCGAAGCCAGGAATAGTTGCCGCGCGATGGCAGGAGCCGTGGGACGCGGATCGGCGGGCTGCTATTTTCGGATAAAGACAAATTTGGCGCGAGACGCTTCTACGAGGGAGCGCGCACACGCAGCCTGCCGCTGCTCCGCTGGCTGCCTCTGCTCTCCCGCTTGGCCTCCTCCTCCTCCTCCTTCTCTTCCTCCTCCTCCTTCTTCTTCTTCTTAGTCAAGTGTAAGCTTACATGCTACTGCTGATGCTGTGCCGGCACATACGGTAAGAGAGAGAGAGAGAGAGGGGCACACGCAGCGTACACACTCACATCCCCTGTGCAGCAGCAGCAGCAGCAGCGGCCATTTTTAGGAGGGCTCGACAGCAGCAGCAGCAGCAGCAGCGGCTACGTCGTAAGTAGCCTGTACCCAGCTCCGGCATTCAGTTCGAGGCGATCGTTCGAGGAGGATGAGAGCAGCTCTCTCACTCACTCCCTCCCTCCCTCCCTCCACTCTCTGATCTTCCTTCGATCCTCCCTTCGATCTTCGTCGCGCTTCGATCCCCGCTTCACTCTCGGCCGATCTGCGCTCAAGAGCGGATCGGCCTCGCTCGCTCGCTCAAGTATACACCGGTTGCTTCCGTCGTACACCCAAGAGTTCGTATATAACCCCAAGATACATCAGGCTCCAGCATCGATCCGGCCATCGATCCAGTTGCAGCAGCTCTCCGGCAGAAGCGGATTCAGTACAGCCGAGCGTCTGTTCCGTGCTTCCTTACTTCCCATAGTGCATGTGACGTATGGAATGTAAAGAAGTATGGAGCCGCGCTCAGGCCCCTCTGCGCATCGACGATCCATATCTCCAGAGAGGAGCTTTCGCCAGGGGATTTTTCGCAGCGCACACAAGTATCGTGTATACACATAGGTAAAGAAGCATCCTTCCTATCATTCATATATCATTGTAATCCACGCAGCTTGCGATAACGTAACTGTTCTACAGAGCCAGCGATCGGAGAAAAATCCACGGACAGTAAGTGAACGATCTCGCCAGCTAAAGAAACGGATAGAGGGAGAGGAGAGAGAAGGAGACGGATATATATGCAAGCGCGCCGAGTCAAAAATAGGGCGTCGCGTGCACGCGCCGCGGTATATACGCAGACACGCCGAACGGAATTCCAGATATAGGTTCTCCGGTTACAAGGGCTATTTCCGCTCTCTCTCTCTCTCTCTCTCTCTCGTTGCAAGCCGGCCTTGCGGTCCTTCTAAGTACACGACTGCGCGCGCGACTTTTTTGCATCGTGCGGTGCACCTCGCGACGTTAAAGCTCCGGGGGAGAGATCGCGTTAATTGCTTGTCTTTGAGGCGCGATGGAGGAAAAAAAGAGAGAGAAGAGTCAAAGTTCAACGCCGGCGGCTCGATAAATCCATCTATAGAGGAGGATACAGGAGAGGAGGCAACAGCGGCTCCGCTCTCTGTATGCTTCTATACGCGCCACTCGGCAGTTTTCGCACGTAAGCGAAACGTCAGCTTTTCCCCGGCAGGCGCGCGGGCCCGGACGGCAGCGCGCCTCGCTTATCATTGTTATCATTGTCGCTTTTCTGTGTAAATTTCGCAGCGACTTTCTGTTTCTCTTGTGTTTTTTCGCCGATCGATCGCGCGCTCGTCTTTTCGATTTGCCGCGGATGGAAGAGTGAGGCGAGTTCTCAAAGAAAGTCGACGAGGCCCGGGGGGTGAATTTAGCTTGTCTGCGGCAGAGCAGCCCGAGAGCCGGGAGGAAAAAGAAAGCTGCATTTCTCGTCATTTCTCGGGCATTTCTTCTTCGGGCGCGCGAGGCACATGCCACGAATGACTGAGCGGGCGGCGCGCTGTTCTATATATACACACGTTGCCTCTGCTGCTGCTTCTACTGCTGCTGGCCGGGCGAGGAGGCGCCTGCCTTTTCTCTCTCTCTCAACCTCCTCTCTCTCTCTTTCCCTCAACTTTTAAGGAAATAAGACAAAGGTCTGCCAATCCGGAAGTTCATTCAGCAGGACGATCACGCGCGCGCGCATCCAACTTTGCCGCCCCGGCTAATCAGAAAAATCCACACTCCGGCGAACTTATTGAATCGTCCGCTGCTGCAGCAGCAGCAGCAGCAGCAGCCCCGGATGGAGCCGGAAAAAAGCCAAAGAGAGAGTATAGAGAAAGAGAGTACGAGTATTCGACTTTGAGGCGCGCGGACGCGGACGAAATATCGGCGGGAAAGGGGTATTATATCGAAGCTGAGCGCGAGCTCTCGGGGTGTTTACGAGCGAGCGAGCGAGCAGACCAGAGAGAGAGAGAGACAGACACGCCGAGTGTATATATAGAGATAGTAGCCCGACGACGACGTCATCCTTTTTTTGACTCGCCGTTTTTAGCACTCGGTCCGTGTGCAATTTTCGCCTTTTTTTCACTCGCGCGCGCGGCTAGAAAGTTTCTTTTGCGAGGTAGCAATTTGCGTGTCGCGGCTCTCTCTCTCTCTCTCTCTCTCTCTCTCTGCTCTCCACTACTGTGAATTATTTTTCGAGAAGCCAAATTGGGAGCACCGATACGAGAGAGCTTGAAACGCGAGATTTTTTTTTTACCAATGCTATCGCGTACGGTTTGATTAAAAATAGATTACGAGCGAAATTTTTAACCCGCTTGTTTAAATTACCGAGGACCCGTATATCTATCATCAAATTGCTTTTTGATGTTTATCAGTGTGTTTTTATTTACAAGGACAATGGTTGTAGGAAATTTTTAATGCCGGGATCATCGATGAAAAAAGGCGGCACGCGAGATTTAAATTTTATTTTTAGCTTTCTCGTATTACCGAACAATTTATTACGCGTGTTCAACAGCTGCAAGCTCTTTTATTTTTAATACCGGGATGCTTAATACTAACTATTATTAGTGGTATAATAACAGCCGATCGGATTATTTGTCTATTAACATCCGATAGTCGATTAGTATAGATGCTCGGTTACGTAATATTCAAAATTTGAAATCTGCTTTTTCCACGCTAGGTGAAATAACAAATGCATAAAATTGAAATTAATGCTCGCAAATGGAATATTAAAAAGGAATGAAATTAATTGTCGTTCAAATATCGGATTTTCATTATTATAATAGGGAGCTATTTATAGAAACATTATACAAGGTGCTTAAACAGTCGTTCCTATGCAGGCACGTAAGCGACCAATATTGCGGTTACAGTTCGTTAGTATCGTGATTAACGCGTGAATGAATTAAAAGGCAAATATTTGAAATGTTTACAATGCATTTATATAAAGGAAATTTCAGCTATTTAAAGCTGCGGAATGTCGGATAAAAATAACGAAATTCCTGAAGCTATATAGATTTTTATTGGATTATTAACGGAACAGATGAGTGCAAAGGCGACTAAAAACAGCCTCGAAATACAATTAAAATTTAATAATAACCAACCGCTGAATGTTACTCTATATCGAGTGATTTATGCACTGTATTTCAACGGAATGCTTCCGACAAATTTATATCTTTGTTGAGTAGAACGCATGTTTATTGTGTTTTGCATGAAAAACTACTTTCTCGCTGTATCATTCACAAACGAAATGCATTATCACCGAACTATGTATTGTTGAAACAATTGTATAAATAAAAAGAAAAAAACTTGGAATCACCCTTACTGAAAATCAAGCCAATTCGGTAAGTACAACGAATTTATATATAATTCATTTAAAGCATGCAACACAATATAAGAGGAGAATAATACATATCGTTTAATCAGATTAATCGTATAAAGCATTTTTCATTGATGAATTTTGAAAAGATTTTTATCGATAGCCATCCGGAATAGCTCGTGTATTCGTCGCGCATCGCGCATCAGAATCGAGTATCGTTCCGAATGTAAAGCACGGAATCCAGCTTATCCGGCGTATTCAGCAGCCGGTTAACCCTAATTCTAATTGAAAAAAATTAAATTTCAGCGCGGCGAAGCCAGAGCTGCGAGCTCCGTGCGCTCGGCGGGGGCGCCGCTTTTAACTACAATTCCATTCGAACAAAACGTGCGCTGCATCGGGCTTTAATTAACGCGAAATTTCGGTATACACCTCCGCGAGCGGTGATAAAGAAGGCCCATTGTTCGCTTGTGTGCGCGGCTTGGGGGAGAGAGAGAGAGAAATAGAGCAATCTCAATAGATTTTATCTCATTGTGTCATTCGTACAACTTCCTTTAGTGTACAGGTTTGCCTCTACAAATGCAGCATAAAGGGCAGAAGAGTCGCGGTTGAGGTAAAGGGAATTAGGGGGTGAGCGTTTAAAGGGAGCAGAGAGAGAGAGAGAGAGAGAGAGAGAGAGAGCTTAATGGGCCCACGGTCGATTAAAGTTTCGAGCGGTATTTTTCAAACAATCAGCCGCGCCGTTAAACAAAACTAAAATATTCAAATAACGAGCTTGATAAATTAGTCAAGATATCCCTTTGGAATAACGAGCAAGAAGGATGAGTCAATTAAATCCTAAATAGGATCTCCTCAGCGAAAAAGAAATGAGGCTTAATTCGCGCGCGAGTTATTCCGGCGGGGGAAAAAGGCCTTTAGCCGGGCGCGCAAGCGGGGGCGGCTCGGGCAGAAGAAGAGGGAATGCAGATCTCGATAAGTATAACGCTCGAGCATAGACAGCCAGAGGGCCGCAGGGGGCCAGGGGGTTGCCGTGAGCGCAAGCGAGAGAGCGAGCGTTCACGGAAGAAGCCGCCGGCGGGGCTGCTGCTGCAGCCGCTCGCTGCACACCCAGAGAGAGAGAGAGAGAGAGAGCCGAGCGACAGAGCGCGAGCACGCGCACACGTAGAGCGTGAGTGAAGGTATATAGGTGGGCGAGCGCTCGGCGTGGCAAACGGCGTGGCGCAAAGAGGCTCGCTCTCTGGCTCGCTGGACAGTAAGAAGCTTTTGGCTCCAAGCCATCTAATAGTCGTCCGCGCGCGCGCGCGCGCGCGAGCTAGAGCGAGAGGGAGAGAAAGAAAGAGAGAGAGAGAAAGCTATATAGCTAGAGCGTACGGTATATAGCAGTCGTCGTCCTGGCGTGCGCGCTCTCGTGCTCGGTCGATTCAACGAGGGCCGCGGGGCGCGCGCCGTGCGGCGCCGCGGGCCTGCCTGGGGATCTGCTGCTGCTGCTGCTGCTGCTACCGCTGCTCTGCTCTGCTGCAGCGCGAGAGCGCACACATTTCGGATTCGGCGCTCGATCGGGGAGTGGCGCCTACAATACGTGTGCACACCTATATAGGAGCGAGAGAGCCGCCTTACACACGTAGCTGCTGGCCTGCACACGAGGCTGGAGAGAGAGACGGATATGCAGCCCATCGGCCGCGAAGGCAGCTCTCTCTCTCTCTCTCTCGCTGCGCCCACGAGCCCCCACCGAGGGATTGAAAAATCGCCGATGCGGATCTTCGTTGTTTGGGCGGATCTATTGTTGTTGCTCGATAAGCTGCACTTTGGGAATTTCGAGTTGATTTTTGAAAAATATTTTTGACTGGAGTAGGATTCTTGTAATTATTTGTTTAGAGCCGGAGTTTTACAATTAGTTCGTCCTGGTTAAGTAGAGCGGACCGAGAAGAATATGCATCTCTATGTATAATGCAATTCTGGTTTAAGCCGCGCCGGCGGAAGAAAATAACTAGAGGATCTTGTAGAAACGACGTTAAGCTCTTATAGTGGAAATGAGTTTTATAAAGATGAGGAGGGCTAACGACAAGTAGAATTTATAATGCGCGCCCGGATATTCCATAAAAGAGTGGATCTTGCTTTTTGTTCAAGTTTGTTTGCAATTATATAAGAAAAAAAAAGCTTCACCCTCACTTCATAATTTTAATTACAATACCTAAATACAACCCCTCGCGTGAAACGCAATTTCAGCAGTTCACCTCAAAATAGTCCGATTAAAATCGAAATCCAACTGCCACCAATATCAAACGCATCGCCGGCACTCGGCACCTAAAAATTCAGCCCCCCCGAATTATAACCATCACCCCCCAATCAGCCAGAGCCGAAATCAATACGACTGCCGGCTCTTTGGCTGGAAAAAAAAAGCGCGAACCGTCGAGCATACGTTACAATTTCGCGTGCGGCCGGTCGCGCGAGTGTCAAAAGCCGCTGCAGCGCCGGCCGCGTATTATTAAAGAGGTCGGATGATATAGCCTCGCGGTGTGGTGCGCCCCTGCAGGGGGGGCTATCTCGCGCGCTGCCCTCTCAGTATTTCGCGCCATTGAACGGCAATTCGATTGCTGGTTCGTTGATTTTAATGTGTCGCGCCGCGGCCGCCATGGCACTGCGACAAAGGGCGGCAGATAGCCGCAGCAAGAGAGAGAGAGAGAGGCGGCACGCATCAATAATGACGCAGTGCGCGCAAAATCAATTAAATCAATTAGCGCGCTACTCGCCCGCGTCGATGAGTCAAAACCGAGCCGTGGGCTTGTGTATATACGTAAGCGTGACAACTACCCCCTTCGAGCGCTGCCGAAAGCTGTAATGCATATATAGTGCGGTTAGCGCGCTCAAGTGCAATTGGAAATTTACCCTTTTTGGATTTGCCGGATGGTGGATTTTCCGGCTGGGGCTGGCTGCTTGGTTACTGTCTTGAGTGACGGCGTGGAAATGGCAGTCAAGTTTTGCGGGCCGATGCAGTTCTCGGATTATTTTTTATTCATGCTGCAGTCTGGCGTATTCGAGTTTATTAAACTAATTTTAATTTGAATGTGTTTCAATTTTGCTTCTTTTCTTTCGAATTCTGTTCAATATTGTAATCTATACGTGCTCGTCGTGAATATTTTTAGCAAAATTGAATGAATATGCATGCGAAACAAACTGCTTTTTGGAGCGTGCTATTAAAAAATGAATTTTTCATTAAGCGAGCTGTTACGACTTTATTGTTGCAGGCTAACGTAAGAATAATCTCGCTTATCGTACGAAAAACATTGTGAATTTTTTTTTTTTTATAAAACTGTAAAATTCTTCTTTAAATAAAGTTATTTTTTGTGCTGAATACGTATAATGTGCCGCAAGATAAATTACTGGAACGTAATCTTCTTTTATTAAAAATCCAACAATTAAATAATCGTTATTATGAGTTGTATGCTTTTTCAATACCGTGCAAATGCAAACATTTTAATTAAAATTCAACATTTCCAAATATCTCAATGCGAGACTTTTCATAAAATCGATAACAAAATACGAAACATCTCGGTTACGGTTTTGTAGTTACTATTTCGACTTTTCAAGGTATAATAAATGAGCTGAGTGACCTAAAAAATTGTGAAATGTTTTTTCAGTCAAGTTGAGAGAGAGAGAAAAAAAATCAACGAACTCCTCCAATTTTACTGGCCGAATTAGTGCTCGACCTGGGCTGTAATCCTGGAGCATGCTCCGAATAGAAGTCACGTAAATTAAAAAATGAACTTTACTATTGTTTCTGGAACAGAGGAATTAACACTTAATTGCCAACTTTTTGGTCTTGCATTCATACTAATTCTTTTCTCGTAACGTTATTTATAGTAAATTAATTTATTTTCGACATACAGCAGCAGCAAAAACTCGGCTAAAATCAAATTCAGCGCAATAAAAATAAATTGCTTTATAATAAATTTGTATAATGCGAATTCCACGATAATTAAACCGTTCGGTACGAGCACGTAATTACATTACACGCTACGTGTAATGAGATTAATTCGAAAAAAGGAGAATTTTCAATTCAAATTGGTTTTACAACTCATTGACACCGTTGAAAGAGTAAAGGGTTTCAATAATTAATTAATTCGAGTCAAGGCACTATTATAATTCTTTATAAAGTTTGTTAAAATAAAATAAAAAGCATAAAAGATTTAATGGAATAATTTAAAGTAAAATAGAAAAAGCGAAAGAGTAATGGGACAGTAGTAAATAGATTCTCCTAAAGCCGGATGGTATTGCTAATGCGGTCCTTCGTCCAGCTGGAACGAAATTGCATTGGGTCGGAATGTTTCCGCGATCTTGCACATGTGGACCCGAACGGTAATGTATTCCTTCTAAACATTTTCAAACATTTATTTTCCGAGTAAATTCCGAAATTCAAGAATTTCAAGGTGCGCGCCGAAAGAAACGAAACGTTATTTCAAAGCTTCACTGTTGAGGTATATAATAATCGAATAGGAAGGTTAAATCGTAATCCCTCAATGAGAGAAGCCCTAAACGTCCTGCATTATCAAAGTGGCCCGCGTCATCCACGTCAAGAGGGTAGCTCTCTCGTTGCTCACAATACAGCACGACGAGGCGGCCACTCCAGCTCGCGCGCCCAATTAAGCCTAATTTCTCGAGCCGCGCGCGCGCGCGAGCGCGACTCGTGTTATTGTCCCTTATTATACGCGTGTAATTCACGGCTCTGAATCGCGCGCTAAGTTTATTAGCTCCTCGCGCGCTGGAAAAGTGAAATTACGCGAGTTAATGGTCGGAAGAGGGTTGGGGAGGGGCTACAATTCTCTCTCTTTCTCTTTCTGCAAATGAATATGCATATATATAAAAGTGGGTAGAAAGTGAATTGGTCCAGCGTAACGTAGAATGCCTGGGCTGCGTGCACACACGCGTATATTCGGTGCGCCGCCGCTGCCGGGTTGGGTTCGCGCCCGAGCTGGGCCAGAGGCGTGGTTACACGTGACGTCAGGACTCGTTGTTCTATTTGTCGAGCTCTCTGCCGCGCTCTCCGCGGTAGAGAGAGGCTAGACAGAGAGCTAGGAGAGAGCGGCAAGGAGAAAAGAAGAGAGCGAGAGAGAGAGAGACAGCGAGGTAGCTAGAGCGAGGGTGGGAATCGCCTGTGTTTTCTGTCCCCGCCATGTTTCATAAATCAACGAAACAAACGGAACGTCGGCGGCGGCGTGCTACTGCATCGCCCGCGATGTGCAGGAGCCCGCGAACTCGATTTCAACCCCTTCTCTCTCTCTCTCTCTTCTCTCTCTCTCCCTCTTTGTCTCGCCTACTCTACACTCACACATAGTCCGGACGCGCCGACTCTCGCGCTGAATGTATAATTTCATTTCGTAGACTGGCTGCGAACGCACCGGCTAAACGTCTCTTTTTTTCTTTCGCGGCAGTTGGAGAGTTAGCGCGAACATAACCGGGCGGAGCTTTTAAACGACAATTTTGTGATTCATTGTCGGCCGAATTAGGATGCTTTTGAGGAATGTCTTTGTCTAGCGGTAATTAGGTGGATTAGCCAGGTCACACTGTGCTTCCGACGCGTGGGGAGGGAACGCATATGACAGAGATTTTTACAAATTTTTAAAATTGCTGGCAGTACCAGCATGTCACAAAATATTTTTTCCAACGTTCACAGAAATTAAAGAAAGTTATTAGTCGCATAATTAAAGAAATTCGAAAAATTCGTTTGATCATACATTGCGTATCAAACGCAGAAAAAATGATTGTCATATGTTATAGTGTACTGTCTATCCAATTTTGGAAGTTAAATGCGTACGCACTGATTCGGAGTGTCAAAGATTTTATGATTTATATTATTTCATATAAAATACAATACATTTTTCATAATATAATATTTTAACTAAATTATTTGTTGAGTTTTTTAATATTTAATATTTTTTTGCAAATAATATTTTATAATTAATTTTAAATTGAGTAATCGCTATTGATCGAGAAATTTTTGCTGGAATTGTAAAGAATGCAAGCTTTATTCAAATTTTAACAACTTCATTCAAGAAATTTAAGAACTTTTAGGAATTATTAGAATAGCTTTGTAAAAGATGATAATTTTATTATTTCATACACATTATTATTCATTTAAAAATATTAAAAACTTATCGATATATTAATAAATATAAGAAAATGTTTTAAAACTCTTTATAGGATAATAGATAGTAAAAGATAAAATTAAATTACAAGCTATTTCCTTTTGGAAATTTTTGTACTTTTGAAAGAAACAATAATGTTAAATACTTAAAAATTTACACAAAAGTGTTTCTAAGTTAAATAAAGTTACAAAATAAATTCTATAGAATTATTTTATATTTGAAGATATGTTTTAAAAAAATAAAAAAACAATATTTAACTTTAATTTTAACCCAATTCATAAATATAGTATTATTTAATATAAAAATATTTGAAATTTGAATAAGTATATATATACGAAATTTTACGTTAATTAATTGAAGATATAAAACAGAAATGTTTTTCCAAGATTTTGATAGGTATTGTGAAAATCAATACATTTAATCACTTAAAACTTTGTAGAAAGATAGTACTAAGTAAGACTAAGTTACAGCATAAATTTTATCATCAATTAAACATCATTTACAATTTTTAAGACCTAACTTTTCTAAATAGTATAAAAAACTTTCATTTTATATTAAATAAACGTTCAAATCATAATAAAATTGGTATGTTATAGTATTATTATTTATTAAATATTATATTCAATCAAGTAAAATATGTAGAAAATTTTATTAAAGAAGAAATTTTTATTAAAAATAAAACAATATTTACGTATGGATTTGATTAAAATCAGAAACTCACAATTATCTCAATGTTCTTTCATTAAGAAAAAAACTTTCTAATAAATTTTTTAAATTTTTATAGATAAAATACGATTGACTATCAGGGTAATTAAAAACTATCGGATATTTATTCATAGCATTTTGAAGTTATGTTTTTCATTAGTCCAAAAAAATGAATCATGCAAAGCCAGGAGTGATTAAGATTCGCAGAGGAGCGTGTAATTTGAAAAACAAAAATAAGACTAATGAAAAACTAATGATAATGAAAAAGAAATTAAAAAGTTAATTTTTCGTTTCCATGAAATACTGCCGACGAGATAGCCGGCTGGCCGTTATGCAATACGCCCCGCAAAATCATAAATCACCGCAATCGCATTAAAAAGAAGATAGATTATAACAGTGATAAACAATGGCTCCGGCGAAAAAAAAACTAAATCTAATGCTCTAGAAAAGAGTGAACTGTTTTTCTCTGAAACTAAAGTAAAAAAAAAGAAAAAATACGTCTGCAGATTCCCACGTACGTAGCCGGCACAGCGGAGCGGAAGGGGAGCGGCAATTATGAAGAAAGAAATCAAAAGAAGAGCAGCGGCCTTTCAGGACGAATGCGAGAGCTGACATCAGCTCTCGGCGTAGGTAGAGCTTCAAAGGTGGAAAGCGCCACGGCGGATGCCTGGTAAGCAGGATGACGAGCATAGTCCGGGTACCAGCGCCTCTTTCTCGCTTTTTCTTTCAATTATAATTTTCTTACGAGCGTCCTTTTGCGCGAGTAATTTTTCCATTCACGCGGCCGGTCTCCGGGGAATTCAAATTGAAACTGTTATACGGAATTCGCGTGATACGCTTCTATACGCGCTTTATTGTTGGTTTTGGTAAATAACGTTGTTGCAGGATGAAATTCTTATGTAATTGAGGACGCTTAGACTGCCGCGCGCCGCGCGAATTAATTTAACTTAATGTGCTAAATTTTGTAAAGTTATGGAATGTAAATCGCCAGATTTGGAGTTTCATGCATACGTCTTCTCGGCTTACGGAGTTAATTAAATTTTGGTTACAAAGTTTAAAGTGAAAAATTAAGAAATAAACGCACGTTGGGGAGCTCCAGCAGAAATTCCGTACTGATTAATTTCTGAATGAGTAAGGTATTTTGTCGAAAATTCTTTTCAGCGCTATTCAAACAAAATTGACGATTTATTTTCAAAATTCTTTCTACCTTTCATTTAAGAGATCGCATTTTTTGAAATTTCTAAATGAAAAGATAAAAACGATGTAGAGAAAAGTAAACTAACTTTGAACATTAGCTCACTCAGAATTCTAAGCACGTTCCCATACCAGAGAGACGCATCAAATTAAAAGCCCCAAAAAGTAGCCCGCAAAAAAAGCCAAATCATCAAGCTAAAGTCGAAAAAGCCCCCGTATCATTGTCGAGCAATCAATTATTCTGAGAAACTTGCGCCCCATCCCTCTTCAAAATTCCCCTAATTAGCGTCTCCAAGACAATCTGAATGTCTCGCTCTCCGCATAATTGCCCCCCTCCCCCCTCCTGCTCTTGCGAAATCGATGACAGTAGCACGACGATTTGCCGCTGCCTCTCCCCGGTCTATATACACATACACACACACAGAGCAGAGCAGAGCGAGAGAGAGAGAGCCCAGCATCGTCGTCGGGAGCGCATCGTCCACGCGGAGCCACCGTCGCCTAGCCCATGCCCAGGAATCAATATGATATGCCGTGCGCACAGGCGCGCGGCTCAGAGAGCGAGAGAGCGAGCGCAGGGGCCGGCATTGCACACGTAACTTATCGGCCGAATGCACGAATTTCGACCCTCTCTCTCTCTCTCTCTCCTTATCGGCACGATAAAATGGCCGTATGTGTGTGTGTGGGTGTGTATGCGTGTGCGCCTGATTTCGCGAAGAAGCAGGGGCATGGTTAATGGGTGTGGGTCGCGCGCGGCGCGCGCGCTCGATGCGAATTCGGGATGGAGGTCGTTGATCCCCCGAGCGCTCGCTTTTGAAAATGAAAGGAGTAGTAGTAGAGTAGAGAGCGAGCTGAAAGGGACAATGGGGGATTGACCGAGAGAGTAGGCGCCGAGAGCGATAAAGATTTCAGAGTTTAGCGGAGAGATGATTTTTTGATTTGAAATTCTTGCGGCCCCGCGGAGAAGCTTTTTGGATTGTTTCTTTGCTGAGCGGCTAGAAAGAATAGCTTTCTTTCATGCCTGATTTTCAAGACGGATGTGCGATTGAGCTTTCGATTCCGGCGGGCCGATAAGTCAGAGAGCACAATGGGGCGAAATCATCTATAAAATTCGAGGCCCCACGATTTATCACTTGCACTTTCTCATCGAATCATGAGTCAGTCCGGGGAGTGACTCATTACTCTAACACAATCAGCCGGGGGGCAGCCCCCCCTGCAGAAAGACATTCATTCTCGCCCGGCCTATAAATCATCTTTCAATCTTTCAATTCCACGGATTTTCCGAAAATACCCGCGCGCGCGCAGGTGAAAAGATATTCATACCTACATCCGGCTGGAAAAAGAAAGAGAAAAAAAAAACTGGCGCACGTATATATCCCGGAGAGAGCCGCGCGTAGAATCGCGATAGGCAAAGTGCAAAGAGAGCGAGTAGAGCGAGGGGTAGAAGACTTGGGCGCCGTGCTAGTGAGAGAGAGGGTATATGCCTTTCCAAAAGCGAGGCATATCGATCGGCAAATGAAACGCGCGCGCTCTCGGGGGCCGAGTGTGGTGCTAGAGAGAGAGAACGAGGCCCCCACCGATCCGACTCTCGCGGACCTATTTTCTCTGTCAAGCTGTTTGCGAGAGCGCGCCCGCCCGCCCGCACACACACAATGTTTTGCGACGAGGATTCTGGCCCGCCGCCAAGTTCATTTCAAATGGACGTATTACATCATGAGTTTAGCGAATCAATGTTTTGTCGGCGTGTATGCGCACACCCTGCCGCGAGCTAGATGCACGGAGATACGGAAAAAAAAGAGAGTCTAGATAGCGCCGGGGATCTATCGGTGCGACTATACGCGGTGATAAAGTTGAACGCGCGAGGGATCCGAAGTACGGAATGGCAAGGCTTTGATAGGGCGGATGTTGATTTTATGACAATTTCAAATTTTTCGCTTAGCGCGGGGGATGTTTTACGTTGACGGCGAGTAGGTAGTAACATTGAAAATTTTCAAGGTACGACGCTTGCAAAATATCGCGTGCGTCGCTGCGATCTTAACATTAACATATCGAGGTCAAAATACTCGTGCATAAAACGTCGCACGTGCTCGCTGTTGTTGATATGTCTAATAAACACGTGCAACATTTATTAAAAGCATAAATAACGGTAATCAAAGTCAATAGACCTCTCAGCAGGTAATAAAGTAACGGACCGCCTCCAGCCGGCGGTATTTCGAGTGCGGCGAATTCCCGAAGAGAAATTGTTGAAATTACAAGGGATGAATAAAGAATGGCTACGGGTGGGGAGAGAGCGAAGCCCTCGATGGATAGGCGCTGGGGTGGTAAATCAGCGCTTTTGGATTTACGAGTGTTGTCCTGCCACTGCTAATTACGAATGAAGATTTACATTTATGCGCCCGTTTTGAAGCCCGAACGCGCACACACGCCCTATGTGTGTATGCGCGCGCGTCGAAATATCTCTGTCTATTTGCAAATGCGTTGACTGCTGCAGAGCCTCCCCGATGAAATGTACCAAATGAAGTTTACAGACCTTTAATCAATCCGATTCCACAGCTCGCGCGCTTTTGCCCAATCGCACGCGCTATATACGCTCGATTCGCGGCTCTCTCTCTCGCGCTCTGCTACCTCGACCGTTTCGCTCGATTCGCGGCAATCGAAATAAAAAAAAAGAGGAGAAATAAAGGGGGAATAAATAAATAAAGAAGAAAGCGTTTATCGCGGGCGGGCATCTTAATTTCGGCGATTATTTAATCGATTTGGAGATTGTAACAGCCGTGTCGTCTGATGTGCAGCGCAATCAAGTGGCCCGATGTAGCCTGACATCGGCCGACTGATCTGAGAGCTCATAAACGCGAAACTAGCTCGTAAAACTGTCGCGTGTACTACACCTAGATTTCGTAATTGCCCAGTCAATACATTGTATGAGTCAATAGCTGTGCGATAAAAAACGGAATGGCTGCACTAAATTTGCTCTATATATAGAAAAAAGTTATTCCTCGACTTTCAAAGATAAATAAAAGCGCGCGAGCGCGTCAGTAAAAAATTAAATTTTGCGCATCATTTTGAAGCGAATCTTTCCTCCGGGCGAATTCCAGTCACGGGTAAATATAATAATACGACGCAGGCGCGCTCGCGAAATTGTATTAAAGCTCTCCGAGAGCGAGCGAATCGCCTCGTCCGCGCGCGCGCGCTGCAATAGAACAAATTCGCGTTTCTTCATAAAGAACAGCCCCGAGTTCCCGGGCATTATCATAGTCAATAAAATATACGATAAAGTGCAAAGCAAGGCGAATTTCGTTTGCCGAAGTAGGCGGCGGAAAGGAGATCTCTCTCCCTCTCTCTCTCGAGCGATACAATGGAATGCGTTTAGATTCCGAGAAAGAGAGGCCTCGGGGGGTAGAGGCGAACTTCGGCCTGTTTATACGCGCGCAGACTCTCGGTCAATACTCCCGTAATTATCATATAAAAGGATCACAGGAGAGAGAGATAGAGAAGAGGAAGAGGGATATATTCTTCCGACTGCGCGGCGCGGAGCTTATACGAGGGCTGCCGAGGGGGCGTGCGATATTCGATGGAAATGGAAAAAGGAGATGGATGAAGAGAGCGCGCGGAGAGATAGAAGAGAGCCGTGGGGGGAAGGAGCCGAACTATAGCGCTTATTGATTGCGCGCTATGATAATCTAAACACTCGTATTTGACTATCAAATGTCAAAGCCCGCCGCGATTCTCGCACTCGGCAATTTTATTTGCTTTTTATTAATACGTCAGGCTGGAGGGGCTGCGGCAGGTAGGAGGCCAGAGGATGCTGCGGCTGATGGGGGGTAGTTATTTTTAGGGATCAGGCTGACTGGACTTTTAGAGCAAATAACTCGACCAATTTGTTCGGCAAATATTTGCTTAGAACTGTTTTAGCGAGTTTCGCTTTTGGTTATTAGCGCGCGGGGGAAAAATGTTTAACAAAAAAAAAACTGGGACATTGTAAAAACTCGGCTCGAGCAGCTATGCAGGCTCAAACGAGCTCGGCGGTCTCGCGCATCCCCCGCTAAGCTCGGCTTAAAAGTCAAACGTTTTGCGTCCCGGCACACGCTTTCAGGCTTATTAGAGCTTTTGAGAAACGAGGCTAAGCTTGACGTGATCAGAAGTATTCGGACTCTTCTTGAAAATCCCATGAAAGAGAAGCACGTTGAACAATCGAAAATCGTTACTTAACAATTGAATTTCGAAAAGGAACAAAGTACACCATTACGTTTAACCGCACTTTTTACCCTTTTAAAATCCAAAAAAGTATCTGCACAGGAATGAAATTTGAACAACGAATACTTCGTTCGCCTCCCTCTCGAGTTTCGAAAATATTTACATGCTCTTTATTGCGCTGCATCGGGAAAGCGAGCGAGCAATTTGCGCCAGCCCTTAAAATATGTATATATTCGCCGAGAAAAACGTGCCTCTTTCAGCGATATGAAACAGGCAGCCGGAGAGAGAGACGAGAGAAGCGCCCGGGAGCAAACGCGTCTCGTGTCGGCGCGGATGACGACGGGTAGCTGACGTTAATCCCATTAGGTACGTGACAAAAAGCGAGGAACGATCGTTCGGCTCTTTAACGTTTGCCAGGCATAATTGAGACGCTTGACTCCTTGCTACAGTAGCAGGCTGAGGGGGTGAGAATGGGGCGAGTGCGATACACGCACCACACTCTGGGCCGAACTTTCTCGCGCCCTGGCTATCACAAAATTGAATCTGCTGACCTAGGCGAGCGAGAGAGCCCCTATATAGACACACGGACGGATGGATGGATGCGCGCGTATAGTTCCGAGCTTTTAATCCTGGGCATTTTTTTAAAAGAAGTCGATCGGCAGGACGAGACGTATAATGATTTGTTTAGGCGACGGTAAAAAAGCGCGGGCTTGGCTTTAATCCGAGGAAAATGTAATCCGTTATCAGCGGGCATTAATCGGCCCCGGAGAGAGAGAGCTGGAACTGGATCGCGCGCGCGCGCGCCGGAAGAAAGAGAGCAAGGAGAGCGGAGACTGTTGGAGGGGGATTCGTTAAGTTTAATTCGGTAACGTATCACGTAAATCCTTCGGCAATAGAGATTGCAAACTTCAATCGAATCAACCGCCGCCGTCGCCCGGGAACTCAAGTCCCGAACGAGCATCCATTTAGATTAGAAATATCAACGCCGTTATCTCCGCGAATTTATCGGAAGTAATCTGCCAAGATTACTCGGAGGGCCACTTTCGCCGCTTTTTCTCCTGCGAGGCGCCACCCCGCAGCCCAAAGCGTACGCGAGCGAGCTACGATTAAACGACGCTGGGAGAGAACAATTAAATTATTCAGCTCGCCGATCAAAACAATTATGTAATATTTATGGGGAGCGGCCGACCGGCAGCTTTTAAATATTCATTTGCAAAAGGCTCTCGGAGGAATCGAGCGCGTGCGCGCAAGCCTTTTTTTGGTCGGGGATCCCGAGTTCGAAGCCCCGGGGGGAATTTGCGCAATAAGGAAGATCACGCCAATAAGCGCCGGCAAATGAAGACGAGAGAGCGAAGAGATTTACATTTTTCCTTTCCTCCTTTTTCGGGGAAAAATAGATTTTGCGATAAAAGGATTTGGAATAAATTCGTCGGCCGGGGAGGAGGAGGGTTGAGCTGTATAGGTGGTCCCCGGCGCTCGGATGTTTTGATTTAGTAGTAGTTTGAGAGTTGGCAAGCTCTTTGGAGCCGGGCCAATATTTTTATGTTATTCTTTCGTTTCCTCGCACCCGCCCACTTTGCCCGGGCCATGATTCGTAGTCGTAGGCGCCCTCCGTGACTGCGCAAGTGACGGCTTAAATGCCCCGGCGATGTCATCGAAAAGTCAATTCGCGCACGCTAGCTCGAGCTAGCTTTCTCGTTTCCTGCGCGCGCGCGCCGCTTCTACAGCCTCATTCTCATTTCTCCAGAATCTCGGCTATGCGATCTCTCGGCAATTCTCCTGCGAAAACAGAGCAGAGCCGGATGGAAACGTGCGCTCGCGATGCATTCGCGGCCTTTGTTTTCACCGGGCGCCCTGGCCCCCCGAAGTTATATGCCCCGGCGAATATTAAGCGTATCAAAATTTTAGGACGTTCTTTTGGAATTTTCCAGCCGGGCTTTTTTACTTTTTAGGGGAGGCTTTGTTAAGCAAATAGTTGCCGAGCTGGGATTTTGTGGACATTGTAAAGCGAATAAAATACGTGTTTTTATCTCTTACGGGATTTTGTCCTGCTTTTTGCAGTGTTTCTCTAATTTCACATCGGATGGAAATCTTTTATTTTTATGCACAGCACTGTATTGTTTGAAAATTTGTCCTAAAAATAAAATTATTTTTGCGAACAAAAAATGAATACGTAGTATCATATTACATTTTTAAAATTCATGTATGATTAATTCATGTATACTATAGTCACCGTGTTAATGCGGGTAAAGTATTAAAGAAAAACTGCAATCGCTACTTAATAAAACATAATCTTCCCAGTGAACTACTTTCAACGAATCCTTTAATTATTTACCGCCATCCTAACGAATCTAACCCAAATCTCTGTTTACCGGCGAAAAAAAGCTCGCCGCGAAAGTGAAATATTTGCCCGGAGCAATAGTCAAAAAGTGGAAGTGAGTTTGAATCGGTAATCAAACATTCGGTTTTAGCGAATATATATCCGCCGAGGCAGCGAAAAAAAAAAAAGAAAAAAAAAGCTCTCGCTGGTACTTTCGACAAATACCAGCAGGAGAAATCGCTGCTGCGCGCAGGAGGGGGGCAGCGAGAGAGAGAGCGAGAGCGGTAAACATCGGGATCGTCGGTTTTTCAGCTGTTTCGGGGCGCAAACACGAACGCTCTCTCTCCGAGCATCACGCAACCTTCGAATTCTCCCACCTCAGCTGAATTATTAGCGAGCTCGTAAACAATTTCGCTCTCTCGGGCGACGCTGGAGTATCATAAAAATTTTGCGCAAGCCAAGTTTTTCCCGCTCGCGCGCGCGTATATAGCTCGCCCTCGTGCGAGTTAACAGCGGCCGTAAAATTTAGCCGAATTCGCGAAGCTCGGGGAGGGCGAGCGTATAGTTCCTTCTTTACGGGGGCTGTGCTAGTGCTGCTGCTACAGTGCGAGTGCTCGGAGGGGGCACTCGAAACAGAGCCGCGCGTCGCTCGATAGAGCGCGTGCCGCGCGCGCGCTTTATTTATTATCATCCGACACGGCTCTCCCCAGAGCTATACAAGATTAAATCGGATTGCCGCGAGTCCCTCTCTCTCTCTTGGAGCTCGCGCAGTTATCATCGAACGCGATTTTAAAGGGAGATAAGCTCGCTTTGGACTCTCTCGTGTCTCTTGTGCTAGCTGCAGAGAGAGAGAGAGAGAGAACCGGCCGCCTCTGCTCACCGCCGGAGGAATGCGTCGACACGATCCTCCAGAAAGAGGGAGAATGTGCGCGCGTGCTCCGTGCGGTATGCCTAGGCGTGGCTATCGAGCTTTATCGTTCGCCGGCCTCTCTCTCCACCCCCGCCCGCGCGAGCGCTGGCCCCCCCGCGACGCGCACCTCGCTCTACTCTCTCTCCCTTGTGGCAGAGAGAGAGAGAGACTTGCGCGCGAGCTGCGCCGAACTGACGGCGGCGGCACGGCCCGGTCACGCGATTAAAGTACTTAATCGCCGCGGCTATAATAATAGCTGCAGTGCCCTTCTTTTAACCCCCTCGCTCGCGCAATCATCGCGCCGCTGCTCTCCCTGCCTCTGTCAGTTTTTAGCGCGAGAATTATTTCTTTTGACTCCACCGCCCCCCTACCTATAGTCCTGATTTATTTGTTATTGTCGAACGCAGGGGATATGCGGCCCCGGGCTAATGACTTTTGAATGCTCGCGGCTAAATTATATCGAGTTGGAAAGCGGATCGCTCGCCGATGCGTTTTTTCTAGAGCGGTGGATTGATCGTTTCGAGACAATAAAAATCTGGCCGGAACGGCCTCTCGCGTTTAATGCTCATTTTTCGCCGGAGAGCTGTTTAGTTCTCGACGAGTGCGATAAAGTTATTTTTAGGCTAAAACCCCTAGAAACACGGAAAACAGTTTTCGGTAATGTTCAGGCAAGCAATGAATTTCGTTTCTGTAAAGTTTTAATCGCCCCCCCACTCACTAGTTGTCGGAAAATCCTGCGTGCTCTCCAGGATTAGTATGTTGTTGCCCAGACCTGGTGTATAGAGGCGCGCACCGAGTTTTGCAAACGAACGAACATAGCATCTCTTTACGTGACTCGCGTTTAATGCCAGCTCTATCAGGGATTTCACGTTATATTATTGACGAAAAAAGCTCTTGGAATAAAAGTTCAGGCGTAAGCGGGTCTCTCTTTACCGGTGCGTGAGTAGTTCATCCCAGCGTTTGCTCAGTATATACTCTAACTGTGCACTGAGTACCCTGAGAGTTGACACGCACAGTCGAGAGACGAGCTATGTAGCCAAAGCACACAGGATTGGAGTCAAGCGACGTTATATAACCGCAGCGAGATCTGTCGATATTTCGCAAGGATTTCGCACGGATATTAAAAAGAGATTTTTTTTACTCGCTAGGAGAAGGAGGAACGGGTGACGATATTGAACGGTCTTACCCATCCTGGGCATTACTACTAGCATATCCAGGCAGGCATATAGCTGAAAATCCGGGATCCTTACTTTAATCATAGCGCAAGTTAGCGGCATATTTATAGCCCGTGTATTTTGACGCGGCCTATCGCTCTAGATTGGTTAGTCAGCTTAGCCATCCGCGTAACACAGGGCCGTGAAGAGGCATCAGCTCTGGGGGATCGGCGGGCGCGAAATCCCTTATTATAGCCGACTGCCGGTCAATCTGGCTAATCCGTTACACGGCCCGATATTGCGCTTGGCTTCGTCTGCTAATGAATTTTCCATTCATCTATATTAAACGCAAACATCTCGGCTTCTCCCGCACGCGCAGGAAAAACACAACGCGCGCCCGCGCGGCCGGCATATATAAACAAGCTCGGGCTCTCATCGGCGAGAGGCGAGAGGCTCTCGAATAATTCAAGGCTCGCGGAATAAGCAGCTCTTTCGAAGAGCCGAGGAAATTAGCATGGCCCTAAAAAGCGTAAAAGCCGGAGAGAGAGTCAATAAGTAAAGAAAAGCGCGAACTAGCGCGTACAACTGTTTCCATCCTGCTTTTCGTTACGTAAGAAAGCAGGAGTGAATGTACATGTATATATATAGAGAGAGAGAGAGATCCTCGCGGAGCTGGAGGATGTATCTGGGCTTGCGAAAAGTCGTTCGGGGAAACTAACGAGTTATAGGCGGGCGGCAGCTGCGCTCTCTCCGGTAAATAAGAAAAAGCTCGTGCCCGTGCCCTTAACTCACAATATCTCGGCGGCGGCGGCAGCCTCGGGGCTCTCTCTCCCAGCGTCAAAATTGACAAGAGATCGGGGAGAAGGAAATGGGTCGTGCTAAAGGTTCATTAGGGCAGGCGGCGGCGGCTCCACAGCAATCTGACCCGAATTCATATTTTGCAGGAGCCAAATCGCGGGCCTCGCCGCCGCCGCCGCCGCGGTGCGGGGAGGGAGGTGGTTGGCGGCGGCGGCGCGGCCCGGGCTCCGCGCGAGGACGATGACAGGGCTGGAGGAGCGGCGGCGGCGGCGGCGGCGGCAGCGGCAGAGTAGGGCAGGATCGGGGTTGTGCCACCCTCGTACGTACATGCATACACACATCCACAGTGACGGGCTGGCCGTGTACGTGCAAGGGTCGCTCGCAGGTGGCGCGGGCGTCGCCGGCGGCGGCGGCGCGCTTCTTCTTTCTGCCACCCCGCCCCCGCACGAGAGAGAGAGAGAGAGAGAGAAAACGCGCGCACTAGTCAGAGAGAGAGAGAGAGAGAGAGAGAGAGAGAGAGAGAGGGCTGCTCCGGCGAATCGGGCGGGGATGCGAATGCGACGGCTCGTGAGCACAGTGCGGCCCTGGACGGCCACCCAGTAGTACGCTCGCGTTTTGGCCAGACACACTGAACTGGCACGCTCTCTCACTCTCTCTCTCTCTCTCTCTCTCTCGCTCGCTCTCTCTTTCTGTATCTATCTCTTTCTCTCCTACCCTCCCTCTCTCTCTCTCGCTCTGATCGTCTTTCCTTTTTTCCCCTCCGGACAGAAGTGAGAGAGAGAGAGAGAAAGATAGTGCAGTCCCGCAGTGCCGCGAGCAGCCAGCCAGATCGCGCGAGCCCCTGGCGGTGCTACCGCCGCCGACCCCCTCTATCCTCGTCCTTCCGCAGCCGCCGCCGCCGACGCCGCCGCCGCCGCGCTGTTCTTCCTTCCTTCCTTCCTTTATTCCTTTCTGCTCCTTTACTGTCTGGCTCGCTCGCTCGCTCCCTCGGGAAGACGTCGACGACGACGTCGTGCGTTGTAGTACGGGAGAGCGCGCGCATAGGCACATAGACACACAGAAAACGAGAGAGAGAGAGAGAAAGAGAATGAAAAAGAGAGAGAGAGAGGTGTACGTAGTACGACGGGGCGCAAAAGGGGGTGACGACGGGGCTGCCGCCGCCACCGCTGTTCTACTGCTACTGCTGCTGGTGCTGCTACTGCTGCTGCAACGGACCCGCCGCCGCCGCCGCAAGAGAGCCAGTAGCGGCTTACCGTCGACGCTGACAAGGTCGCCCCGATCACGCAATATACCACTCTTTCTCTCTCTCTCTCTCTCTCTTTCTTTCTTTATCTCTCTCTCTCTCTCTCTTTCTTTTTCTTCACTTTATCTTAGTCTATTACGCTCTTGGTACAGTCTCTCATTCATCCAACGAGCCAAGCTCTTTTGGTTGAGAAACGCGTATTTCTTCCATTCGACAAGCGCGAGAAGAGGACGGATAAGCAGAGAAGATAGAACGGGGAGGAATAAGAGCCGTGAAGGCATAACGGCAGTAATAACAAAACGGTAACAATAACAGGTTGCGAAATCGGGGAAGAGAACGAGAGGGAATACAGAAGAGGTGTTGGCTCGTGCTCTCTCTCTATCTATATCTCTCTATCTTTCTCTCTCTCCTTTCTCCATCTCTCTCTCTCTCTCTCTCTCTTTCTATTTATCTCCGTCTCCCTCCCACCCCCCCTTTGATCCCCCCCTCTCTCTCTCTCTTTCACGCACACTCGCGGCTGTCTCACGCAGATATCTCTCGGCGCGCGCCCCGGCGGCAGCGGCAGCATCACCAGCAGAGAGAGAGAACATGGTGGTTGTGGACGGTCGCGCTCTCCCGCGAATCCTTTCGGTGTCTCTCTCTCTCCTAATAGTAAACTATCCTCTTTACGATCGGCCGTGATACAGAGATACGATCGCCGATATACTCGCGCGCGGCCGAGCCATCTCTTTCGGCCGAGAGTGAGCTACAGAGTCTGGAGACAGCGAGGAAAGTGTCAAAGACGACAAGGAAGAAAGGGCGCAGTCCATTGTCGCGGCTCACTACAATAGAAGACGCAACACGGCTTGCTTGCCGAATGACACGTCGGGGGAAGTCAGACTCACACACGTGACACACACTCACACGCAGTCGAGGAACGCAGCGGTGACGAGTCCGAGCGCCTTTTTTTTTTCTCGAGTTTACCACCGCCGCGGATGAGAGTATATAAATAATCGGTTAACGAGCTTGCGGCTGTCGATCGCGGAGCGCGCTCAAGTTTTCGTTAAGTGTTGGATTTCAATTTCGGCCAGCTCATTTCATTCGGCCGTAACGTAAACGTTAGCTCTCTCTCTCTTCCTCTTTTTATTTCTCGCTTTTTAGCCCGAGATATAGCGTCGTGTATTCAGAGCTCTTCTATTATTCTTCGCTCCTCCCTCTTGCTCTCTCTCTCTCTCTCCTTCCTGTTCTTGCCTCGTGCATTCGCGTATATAGTTAGAATTCGCGATTGATCTCGGCGAGCGATAAACCGCACGAAAAGCAGCCGTTTTAATGTCGGCGCACGCTCGCGGCCGTAAAGAGTCCGAAATATTTCGAGAATCATACGTTCCGCGCGAGGCGCAAGGTAATAAATCACGCACGTTACAGTTGCACGCTTGCTAATTAAACAGTACTGATTTTCAGCGATTAAAATGTTTTACGCTCCGAGAATGGTTATTATTTGCTTTTCGCTCTCACGAAGCTTTTATCTTTTTCTCTTTCTTTTTCTTTTTCTTTTTAGTATATACGAGCCCATTATTCTCTCGGCCCTCGACTTCTTTCCGCTTGAACACGCATCCCCGTTGCAGAAGGGGGCAACTTGATCGGCAAGTCGAATGAAAAAAGAAAAACGCATGTGCATTGTGTTATCTCGCAAATTAGAAACAATGGGGCTTTAAGAGGTCAAGTACACTCGCACACATTCACGTCATCGATGCCTGTGGGGTAAGTCGTGAATGATCATTGAAAGAGAGAATGCTAGAACGAGATTTAGTCGAGTGCACGGACGGGAGAAACGGGGCGGGCGGAGACGCGCGCGCGAGGTCAAGGATGGAAAAGAGAGAAAGAGAGAGAGAGAGAGAGAGAAAAGTAGTGCGGAAGCTTTTTCTAAAATTACGCGAGAACGCGCCGGGCTCGTGTGTGCCGCACGCGCGCAAGCGCGCCGTTCGTCCTCTGTGCGAGTCTTGGATTGCGCGGGCGGCTAGAAAATATTAAAAGGGCGCGGAGAAAAAGATTAGAGCCGACGTCTCTCGTGCCTTGAAAAATTAAAGGGGAAATCTAAACGCGAGTGAGCAGCACGCAAGAAAGAGAAATAGAGAGAGGGAAAGAGAGAGAGCACGCGAATTCGATTTCTTGCGCGCGCGCGCGCACATGAAAATTTTTGGTGTGCCAAGTGGACGTACGAGAATAGCCGGCGGAAAAACGCGAGCGTAAGCGCTCGCCTGCCGCCGTCGCTGCTGCTTCTACTGCTGCTGCTGCTATATCCACAGTGAAGATGATTTTGACTTTGTACGTAAGAGGAGGAGGAGGAGGAAAAGAAGGAGGAGAGGCTCCCTATCTCTCTCTCTTTCTCTCTATCTCGCTCTTTGTGCCTGCCGCCGCCGGAGGCGCACGCACGCACGCAAACGGCCGCCATGGAGACGTCGTCGTCGTCGTCGTCGTCGTAGCAGTACTCGAAGGTATGAGAACACAGCAGTACGTGTATGTTAGAAAATCCCGCATGCCCACCCGTAGAGGGAATTCTTGGTGCGAGAGCACGCGAGTGTGCGTATAAGATGGAGAGAGAGAGAGCGAGAGTGAGTCAAAGATACGAGAGAGGCGATAGGTTCGGGTACTTTGGGTATACGGCCCCCGGATATATTTAAACACCAGCGTCTCGTGTTACTCGCGCATGTTGCCGAGGCTCGAAATAGAGAGAAAGAGAGAGAGAGCGAGAGTAAGAGTGAGAGAGAGAGTGAGAGAGAGAGAGAAAACGTTTCTCGGTGGCTCCTGAAGTGAACCGTTCCTCCTCCGGGGTAACGTCGCGCACGCATACGTTCGCCCATGGAGCCTCCGACGTGCCTCTCTTTCTCTCCATAAACCGCGATTTTCACAGTCTCTCGCTTAATCTCTCCATCTCTCCTGTCAAGTGTATCTCTAGAGTGTATATTTTGAACGTCGATCCGATCACTAAGTGCGTATCACGCCATAGATTGTACATTCCGGTCGATCGAATTGCGGCATGTGTGTGTGTATATGTGTGCGCGTGCGAGCGCGGGCGGAGTAGTAACCTAAGAGACGTCTAATGTTTCGACGCTGAATTCCATGTACATGTATATTGCGAGCGAGAACTGTTGTCAGTGTAAGAAGAGAAGAAACGCAAGCTGCTGGACAAACGTAATGTTAAGCTTAGCTGGTTGAACACGGGTCAAATATACTGCACGATTGACGCATTTGGTCCCCTTCAACCAGCTGTAGTTGACATTAGTCTTCAACCCGCCTGGCGCCGCCGCTACGGAAGTGTCACCGTTATTAGCAGAGGAAGGAAACTATCTCCGGCAGCTGCCTGCCTTTGTTTAACCTATAGACAGTTCTTTTAATTTATTTTTAAGCCTTCTACACGATTGACTGTGAATACGCACGCGTTACTCATGTTACAGCGTTCGGCGAGTTTTGTGTAAAATCGACGATTCAACGAATACTGTTTTCCATTTAAGTTAATGCAAAGTAACGTAGCAAGATTATGCGCTAAATATAAAAGCCGACGCGCGATGCTGCAAGCCAAGTTTTCGAAAAGCTCGTTGCAACATTTTCTGATCGATTCGAGAATCCGCCCCTTGTCCGGGGCAACAAATTATTCGATCAAACGGTTATTTGTTACGCAAATGCACGACTCGCACATCGGCATAAAGCGGTGTGAAATTTCAATTAATCGGAATTATTTTTGCGTAAAAACACCTACAGCGGACGGCTTACGTAAGAGGCGATATTTTCTATCTCATAAAGCTCGAAAGAGAAAGAGAGTACAAGAAAAGACAAGAAAGAATAAGAGAGAGTGAGCAAATAAAAATGAGAGAATTTCGAGAGAAAGATTGATACATAGATAGATAAATAGATAAATGTTTTATATTTTTTTTTGTACAGTACATAGTGTTTTAATACAATGATTGGTAAACGTATTGTCACGTTGTTAGAAAGTGAGTGAGTGAGTGAGTGAGTGAGTGAGTGAGTGAGTGAGTGAGTGAGTGAGTGAGTGAGTGAGTGAGTGAGT